>PVHP010052094.1:0-11279 GCA_004024765.1 Zapus hudsonius
GTTATTTGCAGTTAGAATAAGTTAGGCTTTGATCTGCTTCTTATCTTGTGGCCTGCCTAGGGGCTTTGGAGTTTTCAGGATTGCTAAGATTTACAGGGGCCCCCGGAATTTGCCTCAACTTCCTTCAGAAGGAGACTGTCCCAGAAGCCTGCCAGACTCAGCAAAACCCTTCTTCCTCCATGCCTCATTAGCAGAGTACCACAGAATGTCTCTGGAGTAAACCAGGCATCTGTCTTCTTCTGCACAGCTCTTTAAAACCATCTTGAAGCCGGGCGTGGGTGTGGTGGGGCACACCTTTAATCCCAGCACTCAGGAGGCAGAGGTAGGAGGATCACCATGAGTTCAAGGCCACCCTGAGACTACAGAGTGAATTCCAGGTCAGCCTGGGCTAGAGTGAGACCCTACCTCAAAAAACAAAAATTAAAAAAAAAAAATACATTGAACATCGCCAGAAAGTGCTGCCTGCAGAAGGGGTCATATTTGGGTTGGGGCAGGGTAGGAAATGGAGACAGCTTCCAACTGCCCCTCTCCCTTTCCCCCATGGCAGCCCAGTTATGGCAACCACAGGAACCTGTGCGAGCACTGGGCACCCTTGCCTGTCTGCTAACTGACATGGTTCTATTGCAGCTGAGAAGAACACCTCCGGAATGATAAGCCGCCCTTCTCCAGGGAGGATGGAGTGGGTCATTCCTCTGATTGTGGTCTCAGCCCTGACCTTCGTGTGCCTCATCCTTCTCACTGCCGTGCTTGTATACTGGAGGTAAGTTGTCAGGTGGCCAGGTGTGGCTCCCAGGGGAGGGGAACCCAGGGCCTCTGTGTTCAGATAGCCAAGACAGCTGGGACATCGTTAATGTCACCACCTGGGTGACACTCTTGTCTCAGGGAGCTGACACAGGCCAGAACTACCTTCGAGGCCAGGCACTTAACGTAAGCTTGAGTTCCACAAGGTATTATGGGAGAAATGGGGAGTGAGTAAATCCCACAGCCCTTTTGGTGTCTTCCAGAGCACGCTTTCCTTTGTGAAATCCACATAGTGAACACTCATTGCCTTTCTTTCTATGTTGCTACTTCCTTTGGGTGGTCTGAAAACAATTTGCATTTTAAGTGGTATATGTGAGGTAAAAATACTGACTTGTAAGTTATGCTTTCGTTACCATTGTCCTCGTTCTCACCGTGTTCTACTGGGAGCCAGCTCGTAGCCTGTGTGTATGAGTTCTGGACTTTTCAGCTAGTCTCAAAGCGGTTCAACTGAGTCAGGCTGGACCACCTCCAACATCCACACTCTGGCCCTTCACCGGTATAATAGTGAATTTTGATTGTCAAGTTGAGTGTAGTAAGAAACACCTGGGAAGCCAGGTGTCGTAGCTTCTGCCCCTTAATCCCAGCACTTGAGAGACTGAGGGAGAAGTTTTGCCATGAGTTCAAGGCTGGCCTTAGCTATAGGGTTCCAGGTCAGCCTGGAACAAAAAACAAGCAGAAGAGAAACATTGGCAGGGGAAGGGGAAAGGTCTGGGAAGAGGCACTAGCTTACAAAGCCTGCCAGCCTTTGTTCAATTCCCCAACTACCCATGTAAGCCAGCAGCAAAAAGGGGGCTCAAGTGTCTGGCATTTTTAGTGGCAAGAGGCCCTGGAGTGAATGCACATGCACACACCCCGCAAATTCTTTAAACACACACACACACACACACACACACACACACACACAAAACGGGTGGAAACCTGGATACTTCTTGTGCTATCCATAACCTCCTACCCCATGGAACGATCCAGTATGTCCATCGAGGAGGACAGCCAGTGGATTGGGGACAGGGAGGAGGGAATCGGGGATACCAATGTAATCTTTACTAATACAATGTGTCTAATTGTACAAAAAAGTATCAATTAAAAAAAGAAAAAAGAAAGAAAAAATACATCTAGAGCATGAGTAAAGCCTACCTTTGGGTATGTCTGTGAGAGGATGAATGGGTAGGAAAAAAGTCCCACCCTTACCGTGGGTGGCACCATGCCATGGGCTGGGGTCTCAGACTGAGTAATAAGGGGAAAAAGGACAAAACCAGCTGATTAGTGGGATTCTCTTTTCTCTACTTCCTGTCTGGGAATGAGGGCAGGCAGGCTCATGTTCCTGCTGCCACACCTTCTCCCTCTAGGGTGGGCTGTATCCCCCCAACAAACCGAGAGCCAAAATCAATTCTCCCTTTTATCGTCTCTTGTACCTGTTTGAAGCTGAAACTACCAATAGAAAGGAGTTTATTTTCACCCACCTTCTTTCTACTCATTCTATTAGCTTTAAGCCAGAAAGTGTTCTTGGCATTTGGGAAATCAAAGCTGGCAGGATATAACAACTACAGTTCTGTGGCACTTCCATTTTGTGGTGACAGGCAAAAAAGCAAGCAAGTAGACCATTCCTGGGCAAAGGTGGCACTTGGGAGGCTGTGCATTTGGGGCCAGCCTGGACTAGAGTGAGATCCAGGTCAGCCCTGGCTAGAGTGAAATATATATATCACTAAGATGGTTGTGTCACGCAGGGACTCTGAATGGTCATGGAAATCAGTAAGGCAAAGATTGAGCAAACCTGGGGTTCATTTGAA
The DNA here is from genome assembly GCA_004024765.1 of Zapus hudsonius. Lineage (NCBI taxonomy): Eukaryota > Metazoa > Chordata > Mammalia > Rodentia > Dipodidae > Zapus > Zapus hudsonius. The sequence continues at coordinate 2,589 of PVHP010052094.1, forward strand.
CCACCCAAATCCCCCTTGATGCAGAGCAGAGAGCAAGTGCAGAGGCCCTTGGGCAGGAACACACCTGGCATCTGGCAGGAAGAGCCAGGTGGTGAGCGTGGCTGGAGCAGTGTGCCACAGAGAGTCATGGAGGAATGAGAAAAGAGAGGGTGGGTGGTCACGTCCCAGAGGGGAACTGTGGGCTGACTTCAGAATGGCTTGCTGGGTGTTAAATGAAGATGGGAGAGGAACCGAGTCAGCAGTGCAGGCTGTGAGAGGTGCCCGCAAGGGAAGTCCCCATGGCTGGGGTGCTGGGGTGAGGGGCAGTCCATTACCATGGCTGGGTTTTAGAGGTGGGCCCAACAGAATGTGTCGAGCCATTGGCTGTGGGTTCTTCAGTCTGCTCTCAAGTGGGAAGGGTAGCCTCCTGGGTGTGTGACGGTACCGACCCTCATAGGGACAGAGAGATCCCACAGCTCTGTCACACTGCTACCTCTGTCTAGAAATCCTGTCATAAAGCATTTCATAGAGCCAAGTATGGTGGTATACATGTAACCCCAGCACTTGAGAGGCAGGAACAGGAGGATTGCAAGTTCAAGGTCAGGCTGGCAACATAAATAGGGAGAGCCTGTGTGTGTGTGTGTGTGTGTGTGTGTGTGTGTGTGTTTTATATTTATTTTCAGGCAGAGAGAGAGAGAGATAGAAGTGACAGAGAGATTGGGCATACCAGGGTCTCCAGCCACTACAAACAAACTCCAGATGCATGTGCCACTTTGTGCATCTGGCTTTACTTGGGCACTAGGGAATCGAACTCAGGTCTTAGGCTTTGCAGGTAAGCGACTTAACCACTGAGCCATCTCTCCAGCCCCCTATGTGTTTTAAAGAGCAACTTGAACTAAGTTCTGGCAAAAGCTCTCAGGACAGTTTCCAATGATGACCCTCTGCCCTCTGCCCACTCTTGAATAGATCCTGAGTCAAGGATGGGACTGTGGACCAGGTGGATGAGCAGGCATAAATACACTTAGTTTTGCAAAGGACTGGGTCCTCAACAATGGCACCTTGGAACTACCTACCATTCAAGGTATACATTTCCCTGAGGAAATGAGAACTGATGACATTTCTGGATATCTAGTGAGTCCAAATGGAAAAGACATGAATGGTTCTTGCCAGAATCTTCTTAGGACTTTATTCTAAAGAGCACTTTTAGCTTTCACCCATTAGAGACAGTATTTGAGCTTTGACCAAACTCTTCATAGCTGAAGCACAGAGATGACTGTAAAAGAGAAAACCCTTCCAGAGCGAAGAAAAGAAAATGGAATGAGCTAGTGAAGCGTGAGAACAGCCTGGAGGGAACAAGGGCTTTTTTGATATCCAGCTTTTCTTCTGTTATTAATGTGAAAGAGGAAAGCACTGGGGAGCTCACGGAGAGAATTGGCAAGTGGGGAAGAGATGTGTGTCACGTGGTGCCTCGGCAGGGAGCATGAAATCCAGCTCAGCATTGCTTCTCTTGCCCTCTGAGACACAGAGACCATGGATGCTGGGCAGAGGGGCTGAGGCAGATCAACACCCCCTGGATTGTGTGCTCAGGTGACAGGCCGGACACCTTCCCATGCTGACCAGCCCTCAATGGCAGCAATATCTACCACAGCCAAAGACCCATGGATTTCTTTGTGGCTAATGTTCTAGGCACACAGTGTCCACATGGAGCCTGTGATGTTGCAAGTTAATGGGTCCATGAGGAAGTGGAAACTCAAACCCAGGGTCTCGGAATTCTGTCGTTCTACTATTTCCTGCTGCATGAACTTGATCATGCCCAGAGGGTCCATTGTGCCGTGCCAGGCACTATGCCAAACACTTGGGTGGCACTCTCTCATGGGGTTCATGCAAAACTCTGTAGTAGGCACTGTTACTTTCCCTTTTCCTTGCCCTCCGAAGAGAAAGGGAATGCCCACTGAGGGCCACGCAATGTGCCCTATTGTTACTCACAGTGTTGGTCAGAAACCTTTCCTGTTGCAATTAACAAAAAGCCATTTCAAATTGCCTTAAGCACCAGGAAAGGAAACTAGTATTGATTCCCTAAATTGAAAGTTCCAGGAATGTCAGGCCTGGCTGGACCTGGAAGGTGAAGCAAAGCCCCGGGGTCCTTTCTGGTATGATCTGCTTCTGCTGTCTCTGGAATCTGCCCCACCCCCCACCCCCACCCCTACCCCCACCCCAGATGCTCACTACTGTTTTCATACAGTGGCTTCTGGCCCGTATAGACTACAACCTCTCCATCCTAGCAGAAAGGGGTCCAAGGATGTTGTCTCTTATGTCTGACTTTTGGTCATTTGTCTGGAGTCTTCTGATGGCTGGAGAGATGGGATATTGCTTGTCAGGCCTGGGTATTATGTTCTCTGGGCGAAGAATGAGCCCAGGTATCCTCATAACTGTGGACCAAAAGCTGGACAGGGTAAGCACCATCCAGGCTTGGAGCAACAGCTAGTTCAGTTTAACGTCTGTGGTTGATGAACTTGTGAAACCTTCACCTGGGCCTAATCAAGTTCCCACCATGCATGGCATCGTGCTGGGCCTGGTGACTCAGGGATGGCATCCTTTGGCCTAAATGGTCCATAGAAGACTTGGAAGAGTAATAATACGGAGTGTGGAAAGTGTTCGGAGATGGTACCTCTACACCGGGCTTCAAGCCTGTGTGGAAGGAAGGTTAACATCAGGAAGAGTTCCCAAGGAAACAGATGTCTGAGCAGCTGGAAGCCCGTGGAGGGGGTTGGGAAGGATGAGGTTGGAGAAATAGAGAACTTGACCTCTTCCAAGCAGATACACTGCTGTCCAGTGTCACAGAGTCAGATTGCAGGGCACCATGAAGGCAATGGATGCCATGGAAGAGATGTGTGCCTTGCTTGAATATGACTGAACGTCACTGGAGGAGTCACATGTGCAAGGGACAAGGCATAAGAGAGGCGATGCTGAGTAGCGATTAAGTAGGAACATGGGTCACAGCCTGGATTTGGAGGCAAGCTCCACCAGACAGGGCCTGTGTGACCGGCGCACTTGGGTTAATAGGGACACTAATTCCCACGAGGTGAACATTGGTTGAAGAAAGCTGAAAAAAGCCTTGTTTATTGTGTATGAAAAACATGCATATAGTGCAGATGCAGATAATACTCAGAGTATTAAAATTACACTGGACTAGGAGATTATGGATAAAGGTCTATAGAGGGAGGGGCTTGGTTAAGAAGCACCGCCTGAGATGGAGACCCTGCCCATCCCATAGGCTCCGTGTCTTCATCTGGACACTGGGTTAAGGACCTTGTGCAAAGTGTCAGACCCATGCTTAGCAATGAGGATGTTGTACACAACACTTGCTGTGTGTTACCATAGACCTGACTTTAGGGAAGAGATATTTAATTCTGGGTCTATGTGTGTCTAAAAAGTGTGTAATTTTTAAATTCAAATTTATACATCTTTTTTTTTTACTCTAGCCCTAGCTGACCTGGAATTCACTATGTAGTCTCAGGGTAGCCTCGAACTCTTGGTGATCCCCCTACCTCTGCCTCCCAGAATGCTGGGGTTAAAGGCGTCCCCCACCCCCACACCTGGCTAGATCTAAATATTCCTTAAATGTAATCATGTTGTGGAATACAATCTCTGGAAACCTGGCCACAGCATAGAGCATATGTGACAATAACGTTAGGAGTTTCCCTCAGAGTTTATTCGTAGGAAGGATCTGGCCTAGCAGTAGCTCCAAGCCAGCAATGCTGAGCTAAATACAGTCGAAATGGGGGTCGACCGACTGAGCAGAACTACCTAAAGAGAGAAATTGGTTTGCGCCATGTTCCTAATGAGGCTGAAGGCAATTCCAGAGGCGGACCTTGCTAAGGGAGAAGGTCAAGGGCAGTCTTGTCTACTCGGGTCTGGCTATTATGAATAGGCATCAGGAACAGGTATAGAAGAGCTTCTGTCTCACACACACCAAGTCTTACAGAGTCAGGCCATCCTCCATGGTGGCTCTGCTCTCTGCAGTGTGCCTTCAGATTGCTGCAGCAAAAATGAAAGGCGATGCAGGCACCCGGCTCTCAGCTGTTTGGCCTAGGAAAGGAATGTGCACCTCCACTCACCCTCAGCACAGATGGCCACCCAGCCCTAAGGATAACCTTGGTCCCTATTCACTGGTCTCTGATACTTCAGAAAAATACAGGTAACAAAACTCAGGTCTGTGTATCTGAGAGATCTCAGAGCCAAAGTCCCACCAAAGATCATTTGAGCAGTTAAGACAGGTTGCGGTCTGAATCTATAAAGAGAACTTTACTTTGTAATATCTTTAGCTGAAATATTGTAGGTAAGGTGCTACTATTTCTCCTGAGTGGTTGCAACAGTCTATCTTGCAGATATGGAAACCCGGATCTGTAGCAATGAAGAAAGTTGCCATGAAGTTAGGGAAAAATACATGCAAAGAGATTTTGAACAAAAGACAGGGTGAGGGCTGGAGAGATGGCTCAGCAGTTAAGGCGCTTGCCTGCAAAGCCTACTGACCTCAGTACGTAAAGCCAGATGTATAAAGTGGCACATGCATCTCAAGTTCATTTGTAGCAGCTTGCAGCCGTAACCCTATCTCTCCTCTCTCTTTCTCTCCCTTTCCCTCCCTCCCTCCCTTCCTCCATGCAAATAAATAAATAATAATAAAAAGGGTGAAAGGTAGGCCATAAAAATACAGTCAGCTAACAGGCAAAGCTTGTCTCATTTTGTAAATGATGCCCTGTGTTGTGCATGATAAATATTATCAATCCTATAACCCGTTCAGCTATGGAGTGGTTCAGAGCTATTGCAAATGCTTCCGAGGAACTGAAAAAAAAAAAGTTCCACAGCTTTTGAAGATGTGAGAAAAGAGATCCATTCAATAGTTTTGAAGTGTGCCATTTGGCCTAACTCCTCGAGACAATAACAACACAACCATTGAATTAATGGTCAGGAAGTGCCTTACCAAGACAAGCTATTTATGTGATATTAATGTTCCTGAAAAGACTCTGAACAGCATGGCTGCTGGCACTGAGACAGGAGAGAAAGTGGCAGAAGGTATCTTTTTGATTTGCTTATTTTGAGGAGGATCTATCTAGCTATCTTGGGCAAGACATCAGTGTGCAACTATAATTATTGCAATGATAGTTTGATTTTTTTTCTGGAATCCTGAGGAAAGTTGCATTGAAAGATAGCTCTTGTTTTTGATGAGCAAGGGTCTCTGTGTATCCAAGAACCTTCTATTGAATTTTCACTATCCCAAGTATGTGCTTAACAGTGAATGATATCTCAACTAGTCAGCATACAGATCCCAGGAAGAAAGGAGTATTATGTCCATTTTGCAGATCAAAAAAAAAAAAAAAACCAACAAGGTTTAGTCAGCTAAGGTGATATGTATGCCCAAGTGGCAGTATTAATCTTTGATGTAGTTGGGTCATAAATAGAACCCAGCCAAGTTCACATCATAGTATCATAACCATTAATTACCTTATCTCGCCTCTAATGATAGCATGTCTAAAGGACCGTTTACTTCCTCGTCTGACCTGTTTTCCTGTTTGCAGCTCAAAACGATACTTCAGGCAACTTAGGTCAACTGGTTTGGAAGACCAGATAGAAATGTGCCAAAACCATGTCAAAGAAAATGTCAGGACGAACTCTATTTCAGGTGTTTCTGGAAGCTGAGTAATGGCGTACCCACTCAGTTGCATGTCTGTTATTTTGAGAAGGTTCTGATGTTGAGGAATCAAACCTAGTTGGTCATAGTCTAAGCTGATCAGTAAGAAATGGTATTTTTCATATCTGATTGGCCCTGACCCTATGTCTAGCTTGGAAAGGGACCTCCCAGAAGCACCGAGCAGCCTTCTTACTTACTCCCCAAATTCAGGTAGAAGGACTGTGCACCTGAGAACTGCAGGCATTGTACATGGAAGTTGGAACAGCTGACCTGGCTTGTTAAAGTTCAGTAGAACAAAGATAACCTGCTCTAATCTTGTAAATTCACGTGCCTCCTTAGCATATGACCGAGCTATTTGGAAGTTCTGGGGCAAGTCAGTCCACACAAACTGAGCCTCGTATGCAGGCAGCAAAAGGTCTCTCTTTCACTCTGAGTCTCTCTTTAGACCCTTGAAAATTCTTTCATGAGCCAATGCCTCCTTGTTAACAATGCTGTTCGTGAAAACAAGTGAGTTTTGTTGACAATGCATTTTGTTTCCTTCCCTGGGTATTCAGTGGGAGACAGAGTGTAATAAACATGAAGGGATGCAACTCACACATGCGTGGGAGATCTGTGTTGGCATAATGGAGGCCCAGGCAAATGAACAGATGCGTGTGGAAGTGAAGTGTGGGCACATGGTGCCAGGCTGCTCCAGCTCACAGCATGTCTGGCCAAATGCGCCTCACTGGAACCCAGGTCCTTTCTGTAGATCCACAGGAGTGACCGTGACACCTTGCTGGGAGTAGGTGCACACTCTACACCCATCACATGTTAGCTAGCTGATGATTGTTATTATTATTATTATTATTATTATTATTTAGAAACTTTGTATGGACACATCATGTGTGGGGACCATCATTTTCCTCCTCCCTGCCCCCATTCCACTGAGGACCCTCCTCAGTGGAATTGCTGGTATTCACCATGGGGTTGTGGGTTATGAGTTATGAGAACACCGGTCAGTCAGTGTGGGGTGGGCATGATGACTGGGTTTGAACTAGATGTTCGCCCACCCACCCACCTAGCAAAGTTGCAAAGACTAGTCAGTGCACTAAGAATGATTTCTCCTCAGTAGGTCCCTAGAAGGATAGAGGACAGGAAGCTGCTAATAAGAACCACTGGCCAGCTAGGAAGATGGCTTAGTGAATAAAGCCCTTGTCATACATGCCCTAGGGCTCAAGTTCCCATCCACTGCACTCACATAAAATGCCAGGCATCGTGGCATGTGCCTGATATCCCAGTGCTCAGAATGTGAAGACAGAAACCTCGGGGCTCACTGGCCAGCCAGCCTAACCAAATGGATGAACTTGAGGTTCAGTGAAAGATGTTCTCTTGAAGAATTGAGAGTGTAGAGCAGTCGAGGAAGACACCCAGTGGTGACTCAAAACACATGCATACACTCCCCCCACACCACCCATGTAGCCCCTCCACCACCAATAATGGCTGAATTAAAAACTATCTTTTTAAAAAAAAATCTGTATTGTGAATAAGTATATACAATGTATGATCAAATCTTGTGAAGGTGTCCCCCTTTCCCTCCTCTCTGTCCCCTACCCACTGGGGTCCTTCCTTGGTGTACATACTGGATCTGTCCATAGGGTTAGGGGGTTATGAACTGCACCAAAGGTAGCCAGTTTTTCTTTCCTAAAAGCTGTATCTTACTCTTTTGAGATACTGAGAAGTGACCCTGGGGCTTTGTGTATGCTAAGTAAGTACCTTTAGCGTTCAGTTGCATTTCCAGCCTTCTCTCTCTCTCTCTCTCTCTCTCTCTCTCTCTCTCTCTCTCTCTCTCTCTCTCTCTCTCTCTCTCTCTCTCTCTCTCTCTCTCTCTCTCTCTCTCTCTCTCTCTCTCTCTCCCCCTCTCTCTTCCTTTCCTTCCCCTTCCCTTCTCCTTCCCTCCCTTCCCTCCCCTCCCCTCTCCTCTCCTTCAAATTTTGAGACTTAACCTTCAACTCACAATTCTCCTGCCTCAGCCTCCGGAGTACATGGGATTCCAGGTATGGCTAGATTGCCACATCCTGCATGCAGTCCTTTTTTAAATCCTGGTGTGGCCCTCTGTGGTAATCAAGACCCTCAGGAGGGAAGCATCGCTGTCTCCAAAAAGGAAAAAGGAAACAGTTTCCAGAAGGGATAGGACCCACCAAAAGTCACATAGCTCGTGGCTTTGATTTTCTTACACCTAGAATTTCGTACTGCTGATGTAAGTCTTAGTCATGGCTGGCCCATAGAGTCCTCCCATTGCTGGTACATTCCCTACTTCTCCCATGTCTGCTTTGTGCCAGGGACTGGAGATTTCCCCAGGAGACAGGATTCCTGCCTCACAGAAGCTCAGAGCTTTCTGGAGGAGACAAGCAAGAAAATCATTCCCCAGTTGTGGTCTCCAGACCAATTGTACTTGGCTGATAGGCTATTTTTGACATTTTTGTGCTATTGGAAAGTTAACATCTAACTGAAACCCCCAGCTGCCTGGGTTCTCATGGCGAACTGAAGACATAATACCATTATTCTCGATACCCTGGTGGCACTATTGGTGTGGGCACAGCGATCCTGTGGCACTTTTGTGAGAGTCACTCCTTTGCCATTTGACCAGCATCTGCCCATGGGGTTACTTCTGGCCCCTGGCACTGAGGAGTGGCTCAGTTTGCAATCCCTTGGGCTCCAGCCACAGTAAAGGACAAGCTGTGTGTTCTAGAAGGAACTTGACCATGGCTAGGATTTGGTAAAAAGGAACAGCAGCCAGCAAGGGTTTCTTGGAGGAGAGGATATATTGGGCTGGGTTGTTTGTTTGTGTTGCAGTCAGCTTTCTAGTTGCTGCGCAGAAAGAACCCAAACAAAAGTGGCTTGTAGAGGAATGGGTTTATTTGGCTTACGGACTCGAGGGGAGACTCCATTCTGGCAGGGAAAACGATGGCATGAGCAGAGGGCTGGACATCACCTCTGCCACAGCACTGCAAACAGCGGCAGGAAGGTGTGCCAAATACTAGCAA
>PVHP010052095.1:0-11179 GCA_004024765.1 Zapus hudsonius
AGAGATACAGAGAGAGAGAGAGAGAGAGAGAGAGAGAGAGAGAGAGAGAGAGAGAGAGAAGAGAGAATGCACCAGGGTCACCACCTTGTGGGTCTGGTTTATGTGGGTCCTGGGGAATTGAACCCGGGGCCTTAGGCACTGGAGGCAAGTGCCTTAACCACGGAGCCATCTCTCCAGCCCAGAACATCTATTTTTATTCCTATTGCTGCTGTTCTATATAAAGAACAAAGTTTGAGAATTGTTTTATTATTTTTTGTAGTGCCCAAAATATTTTTATTGCTATATTATTTTTAAATTTTAGAGCTGTGCGTGGTGTTGCACACCTTCAATCCCAGCAGCACTCATGAGGCCGGCAGATAGTGAATTCCAGGTCATCCTGGGCTAGAGTGAGACCCTATCTCAAAAAACTAGAAAGGTGATCTCTTTCATATTTTCCTTACTCTGAATTCTTTTTGGCTTTTTAATGTAGGGTATCACTCTAACCCTATATGACTTTGAAATCACAGAAACCCTCCTACCTAACCAAATATGACCTTGAACCCACAGACATCCTCCTACCTCAGCCTCCCAAGTACTGGGATTAAAGGAGTGAACCACGATGCCTGACTTTCCTACTATGAATTTTTACAACATGCATAATTGTTCTGTTTTTCATAATATGTTAATATCATTAGTGAAACCATTTATATTTTGAAAAGTTTTAAATTACAAATGATCCTCATTTTGTTAAGATCTGTAGTAGAATAGTTCCTGGATAATTGTAAAATAGTAGTAGCAAGCACTGTATTTCCTTTATAATCAAGTACTTACTATATGGTTGCTTAGCAGAATTATATAAATATTTGAGGGCTGGTAATATAGCTGAGTGGTAGAGTGTTTGCCTTCCATGTGTGAGTCCCTAGGTTCAATCCTTAATACTACAGAAACAGAGAAACAGAAGAGAGAGACTGATTTGATTGAATGAGTTGTAGTGAAATGACTATTGCTTAATGATTCTTTTTTAAGGCTACTGATGCCCGGAGGGCTTTTCCTTGCTGGGATGAACCTGCCATCAAAGCAACTTTTGATATCTCACTGGTTGTCCCTAAAGACAGAGTAGCCTTATCAAACATGGTATGTATGTGCTTATAAGTCTATGTAAAATTTTGATTAGCCTTTTGATGTATTTGGTTTATTAGCTAGCTAGATGAGATAAGGTGATACTGCCTAGTACAATGCTTACTGAGTAATAAAGCACCACTTTTAGTTTTCTTTATTCCAGTAAGCACTTTTTTTCTCAAATGCTGCTTTCTTTTGTTTTTTTTTTTTTTTTTTCGAGGTAAGGTCTCACTCTGGAACTCACTCTGTTGACCTTGAACTCACAGAGATGCTCCTACCTCTGTCTCCCAAGTGCTAGGATTAAAGGCATGTGCCACCACACCTGGCTTCAATTGCCTTTGATGGTTTCCTCCTACAAGGAATATTTATTTTAACTTAGGAACATAAATAAATAACAAGCTTCTTATTTTCTGAAAGAAAATGGTCTTTCTTATTAAGTGCTAGAAGATATAGCCATATGATAAACTATGTTTAGCTTTTTGGCCAATTATATTATTCAATATGCTTGCTTTATTATTTTTACTGATCTAATTCAAAATAATCATTTATTATTTATATTGTATTGTCTAGGACTACCTTATTTTAAGATGTAGTTTGTGTGTTTGTGTATGTGTATATATACTTTAGCTCTGAGTGAAAGCACTTGAAAACAGTTTGCTGGGCATGGTAGTTCACATTACAGTCTCATCATTTGGGAGGCTGAAGCAGGACTGCTGCAAATTGAAGGTAACAATGAGCTTCATAGTGAGTTTCAGACTGGGCTCCAGAGCAAGAACCTGTCTCAAAAGACAAAAACCAACAACCATTAGCTTTTTTTAAAAAACCATTGCTTTTGTCTAATTGATGGAGAGAATCCCATAGAGAATGTTATTCTCTTTTCATATTCTTAGAGAGGCTAGTATATTAAAATGAAGCATTCATTTACATTTTAGTGTGAATGAATTTATCAGGTCTGTTTCTTGAATAAGTCTTCCTTGGAAGAAGGGAAGAGGGAGTCTAAGGAACTGACAGCCTGTGTAGAAAAAGTGGAGAAAACCAAAGGGAAGTTAGGAATTCCAAGGTAAAGTGGAAATTTCTTCATGTTTGTTCAGAGGCAGCCTTGGTACAAAGAATATTTGAGATCTAACGGCTGGAGATGTGGCTCAGTAATTAAAGCGCTTGCCTCCAGTGCCTAAGGACGTGGGTTCAATTCCCATATAAGCCAGACTCACAAAGTGGCACATGCACCTGGAGTTTGTTTGCAGTGACTAGAGGCCCTGTCGTGCCCATTCTCTCTGACTCTTTGTATTTCTCTGTTTGTAAATAAATAAAGAATATTTGAGATCTATAAATCTATACCCTTTAGAAAGAGGGATTCCGTAATTGCATTTTTTAAAAATTAAAAATCATTCCCTGCTATTTTCATTTGAAAAGTACTGGTCTTATTTTTAAAAGCACCCCAATGCCTGGCATATGAAAGTATTCAAGAAAAGTTAATTCCTCTTTTTGCTCCAGGCCCTTGGTAGTTTTAATACTTTGCTCCCACTTTCTTAGTATGAGCCCTTTATCAGACCACTATTCCTTCTTAAAAGAAAGATCTCCATAACATAAAAACACTGGCTGTGCTGGGATGAAGTAGGCTATTTTAGAAAAAGGAAAGGAAAAGTGCTCAAAACCTACAGTTTTGGGCAAATATTTGCTCTGAGATATCAATGTAAATCTGCTTAAATTTTCACTTTTTTTTTTCCTTAAGAATGTAATTGACCGGAAACCATATCCTGATGATGAAAATTTAGTGGAAGTGAAGTTTGCCCGCACACCTGTTATGTCTACATATCTGGTGGCATTTGTTGTGGGTGAATATGACTTTGTAGAAACAAGGTCAAAAGATGGTGTGTGTGTTCGTGTTTACACCCCTGTTGGCAAAGCAGAACAAGGAAAATTTGCGTTAGAGGTAAATGTACTTGAAGAGGATTGTTCCAACAGTCCATAACTCCAGGTTGGGGAATTTACATTTCTGATCAATTATTAGTACAGTTATTTATCATTTAGTCAAAAAGTTGTTACTATGATTTTGTTTTTAGTAGAATTTTGAATATGCCAACCTTGATGTTGCATTAACATATTTATTCAGAGAATATAAAATTCAGGACTGGGAGTATAGCTCGGTGATAAGAATACTTATTTAGCAATGCTTAAAGTCATGGCTCAAAATTTAGAGAGAAGCCGGGCGTGGTGGCGCACGCCTTTAATCCCAGCACTCGGGAGGCAGAGGTAGGAGGATTGCCTTGAGTTCAAGGCCACCCTGAGACTACATAGTGAATTCCAGGTCAGCCTGGACTAGAGCGAGACCCTACCTCGAAAAACCAAAAAAAAAAAAACCAAAAAACTTAGAGAGAATATAAAATATAGAGAAAGAATACAAAAGTGGAATTATTTTCTATGGAATGAATGTGAAAACATATAGTTATACTTTTCATATTAAGTTATAAATGGCTAGAGTTTGGCCAGTCATACAAAGCTTCTACAGTCTCTGAAGAAGGTAAGGCTGGCTTCCCTGGGATCAGTTTCCAGTAGTTTGTGATACTTTGGCTTACAACAGGTTTCTTTTGTGAATTTCTGCGTGAATCATAATAAAATATTCATCAGTTGGTGTTTTTGTTTGCACTTTTATAGGTTGCTGCTAAAACCTTGCCTTTTTATAAAGACTACTTCAATGTTCCTTATCCTCTACCTAAAATTGATCTCATTGCTATTGCTGACTTTGCAGCTGGTAAAGTAAATTTCGTTTTATTGCTGAATTACTATAACTATTTAAATTTTGTGATTTTTTTTTGAGGAAAAAATATGTATATATATCAACAAATGTTTATTTATTTTATGAAGGTGCCATGGAGAACTGGGGCCTTGTTACTTATAGGTATGTTAATGACACATTACCCTGCATTATCTTTCAAATTACTAACTTCATAAAGGTTTCACTCCTGTTATGATCTGGTGTAAATGTTTCTTCCTCCCCTGAGTTTCATGCACATTTCAAGAATACAGATGGACTTCGCCTCTGGTACTACTATCTGAGGGTAAAAGAATTTAAAAGCGAGCATCTGGCAATTGTAGCATTTTTTAGATATGTTCTTGGCTGAGTTTCTTATTTCAGTGTCTTTCCTTCCCAGTAGTTAGATAGTTATCTATCCAACTGCCCTGAGTTTGTATTTTTAGCCAAATTTTTACATCTGTCACCACAACACAAACATGTGGGTTGTATAATTTTTTTTTAAATATTTTATTTATTCATTTTCAAGGAGGGACAGAGAGAGAGAGAGAGAGAGAGAGAGAGAGAGAGAGGGAGAGAGAACACCAGGGCCACCACCTTGTGGGTCTGGCTTATGTGGGTCCTGGGGAATTGAACTGGGGGCCTCAGGCACTGGAGCCAAGTGCCTTATCTGCTGAGCCATCTCTCCAGCCCTGGGTTGTATAATTTTAAAAGCAGAGTCTATAAATATTTTTTGTTGTTGTTTTCCATTTTCACTTGCCTTTTTGGATGAACTAAGTTTTGGAGAACCTGCTTCATTGTTCTTTGTTCTTACACTGCCACTCCCCTCACTTAATGGAAGGGGGACTGTCTTTTCTCTTTAGCAAATCATCCCTAATAGCTTAGACAAAAGTTTTTCTGAAATTTCAGGCAATAAGCTTGTTTCACGTCTTTGATCTTCTGTTGTGTGAAGTCTACTGGTTAGTATTCAGTCTTTTTGGACCTTTTACTTTTTTTTTTTTTTTTTTTTTGACCTTTTACTATTATGTGTATGTTGAAAAGAAAGTTTTCTTGATATTGCTAAAGTCTAATATAACCAGGTCATTTACTGTTTGACTCTTCCTCCACTTATGTATGCTTGCTCTTATGATAGTACTTTTATTGTTTCAATTTCTTTTTTCTAAACAGGGAGACTGCATTGCTTATTGATCCAAAGAACTCCTGTTCTTCATCACGCCAGTGGGTTGCTCTGGTTGTGGGACATGAACTCGCCCATCAATGGTTTGGAAATCTTGTTACTATGGTATTTAATATTTTTAAGTGCTCAACTACATTTATCTTCATCCTATTGCACATTATTTTGGCTACCTACAGTTTTAGATTTGGCTGTAATATTGTGCCAAAAAATTGAGTGATAGAAAAATTTTCTTTGAAAAGGCCTACTTTGGAAAACACCTATCAGGGCTAGACATGTAGCTCAGTGGTTGAATGCTTGCTACCATGTTCAAGGCTCTGAATTCAATCCTCAGTACCTCCAAACTCCCAGCCTTTCCCCATCAGAGAGAGGGGAGAGAGAGCAGATTATCTGAACCAGAGAACATAGAGATTCCTTAGATAGTTATGAATAGTGCAGTGAGATTTCAGGCTAACTATAGTTTCTTGTTATATTTGTTATGTAGTTCACTATGAAAAATACTCATTTTAAATAATACTTATAAAAGCAGTACTATTAGCCGGGCATGGTGGTGCACGCCTTTAATCCCAGCACTCGGGAGGCAGAGGTAGGAGGATCACCATGAGTTCAAGGCCACCCTGAGACTACATAGTGAATTCCAGGTCAGCCTGGACTAGAGCAAGACCCTACCTCGAAACCCCTCCCCCCCCAAAAAAAAAGCAGTACTATTTTTTTTTTTAATTTAGAAATAGAAACTCATGATAAGCATGAAACTGATTTGATGAAATTGAAATGGTTTTAAGGGTCATTGTTGTAGTTGCCTAAAATAGTTGAAATTTGATGAAATAAAAGTTTCTAAAAATCTGCAGAATTGAGCTAGGCATGATGTTGCATGCCTTTAACCTCAGCAGTTGAGAGGCAGAGATTGGAGCATTGCTGTGAGTTGGAGGCCAGTCTTAGGACTCTCAAGTGAGTTTTACGTCAGCCTAGGCTAGAGTGATATCCTACTTCAAAAATAAATAAATAAAAATAAAAACCTGCAGAATAACTGCAAAATGAAGTTGCATGTAAATTCCATCTGGGTCTGTTGAAATCCTCATTGGTCGTATTTACAGTTATGAAAAAGCCTGTTACTTCTGAACTTCTAAATAAATTCTGTGTGTGGAAGCCAATTATGCTATTAGTGCTTTTGATTTCAAGGTTTAATAAGTAAGCTAGAATTTAGTACCTCTGTAATGAAAGAACGGAGATGCTTGAGCCAGTCCCATTCCTTGACAGCATTGTGGGTTGCCAAAGTGCCAAACCTGGTTTGAATGTTGGTTTGGTCCATAAGCAAGAAAATAAGACGTTTCAAGTATGACATATCTGAGAAAGTTTCTAAAGAAAGTCAGTTTTTTAATACAAATCCTTTCCTTTTTCTTTGAATGTTTAAAATTAAAAAAAAACTTCCAAGTGAAAAAAAATTGAAATATAATTTCATGGGAACTATGTATATTAATGCCATATCCAAATGTGTGCAAAAATGGTCTTTTTCTATTGATGCAGCATATCTGCCACTTTCTACCAAATAATCTTTTTACTCAACTTTGAGAAGATGTTGTTGGTTTATCTTTTTTTTTTAAGTATTTTATTTATTTATGGGGGGGGCAGACAGAGAGAGACAGAGAATGAGCACTCCAGGGCCTCCAGCCCTCTTGTGAATCTGGCTTTACATGGGCACTGGGGAATTGAACTCAGGTCTTTCTGCATTGCAGGCAAATGCCTTAACCGCTAAGCCATCTCTTCAGCCCTGGTTTATCTTTTTGAGTTAGGGTCTCACTCTAACTCAGGCTAACCTGGAATTCACTATGTAGTCTTAGGGTGGCCTTGAACTCACGGTGATCCTCCTACCTCTGCCTCCCAAGTGCTGGGACGAAAGGTATATGCCACTACGCCCAGGGAGAAGAGTTTAAAAATATATATTTTTTCATTTGTATGTGAGCATAAAGAGAGCGAGCATGCCAGGGCTTCTAGCTGCTGCAAACGAACTCCAGATGCATGAGCCACTTTGTGCATCTGGCTTTATGTGGGTATTAGGGAATTAAACCCAGGTCCTTAGGCTTTCCAGGCCTTAACTGCTGAGCCATGCCTCTAGCCCTAAAAATATTTATTTTTTCTTTTTTTTTCTAGCCCTAAAAATATTTTGATGTATTTATTTGCAAGCACAGAGAGAAAGAGACATACCCAAATACTTGGCTGACAGGCTTTGTAAGCATGTACCTTTAACCCCTGAACCATCTTTGCTGCCCCCATATTGTTTTTGTTTTTTAATATTTTATTCATTTATTTGAGAGTGAGCCAGAGAGAAAGAGAGACAGACGAGTATGGGCGTACCAGGGCCTCTTGCCACTGCAAATGAATTCCAGATGTATGAGCCACTTAGAGCATCTTGGCTTTATGTGAGTACTGGGGAATTGATCCCTGTCCATCAGGCTTTGCAAGCAAACACCTTTAACCACTGAGTTATCTGTCCAGCAGCCCCTCCATCCATAATCCCATATATGTTTTTTATGAGAGAAAGAGAGAGAATGAGAATGGGTATGGCAGAGCCTCTAGCTAATGCAAACAAACTCCATACACATGTGCTGCCTAGTACATCTGCCTTTATGTGAGTACTGGGGAATTGAGCTTGGGTACTTCTGCTTTGCAGGCAAACACCTTAACCACTAAGCCATCTCTCCACCCCGGTTCCCCCACCCCCATATTTTTGTTTAAAAAAAAAACTTTGAGCCTTCTACCTCTGCCTCTCTGGTGCCGGGAGATTAAAGGTGGGCATCACCATACCTGGCTAAGACACTTTTTATAGGAATTACATAATTATCCTAGTTTCAGATGTCAATATGCCAGTTTTTTCATAGACAAAGTCCAAGAGTTTGTAGGTAGGTTGAACAGGTTTGAACCAACTTAACTCTATGGAGTCTACTAGTGTCTAAATGTACTTAGACAAAATACTTGGTTCTTTTTTTTTTTTTTTTTTAAGAGCTCATTGCCATTTTTTTAAAAATTTATTTGAGAGAGAGAGATGGTATAGGTGTGCTAAGACCTCCCGCCAATGCAGAGGATTCCTGATCTATGCACCACTTTTTACGGCTGGGTTTATGTGGATATTGGGGAATCCAATCCAGGCTGTCAGCCTTTGCAAGCCAGTGCCTTTAACCACTGAACCATCTCCTCATCCCCAGAATATTTGAACTTTTCAGAATTCCAAAGTACACTTATATTTTTCAACAAAATGTTCTTTGGAGCCAGCCATGTAGCTCAAGCCTTTAGTCCCAGCATTTGGGGAGATTCACAGTGAGTTCAAAATCAACTGGGGGCTACAGAGTACATTCCATGTCAGCCTGGGCTAGAGTGAGACCCTGCCTCAAAAAACCAAAACAAAACAAAAATTCCTTTGGCATATGCTAATTTCCTTTACTAAGAAATGGAATAAAGTTTAATAAAAATTAAATTCAAAGCAGGGCTTGGTGGCACATCACTTTAATCCCAGCACTCAAGAAGCAGAGGTAAGAGGATTGCCGTGAGTTTGAGGCCACCCTGAAAGTACGTGGTGAATTCCAAGTTAGCTTGGGCTAGAGTAAGACCATACCTTGAAAAACAACAACAAAAAAATTAAATGCAGATATTCTAAAAAGTTGATTCTTAACTTATCTGTCATCCAATTTTTTTATTGTTTGCAGAATACACTTACATTATGCAACAGATTCACATGGAAAATATATGAGATTAAATAATAGTCTGGTGTGTTACCCTTGTACAGATGGAAAAAAAAATTGGGCTGGAGTGAGAGTTCAGTGGTTAAAGTGCTTGCAAAGCTGAATGACCCAGGTTTGATTCCCAGTATCCATGTAAAGCCAGATGCACAAGGTGGCACATTCATCTGGAGTCCCTTTGCAGCCAACTAGAGGCCTGGCAGTCAGCCCATTCTCATTCTCTCTCTCCTCGCTCTCTCCTCCCCTGTCTGTCTCTCTGCTTGCAAATAAATAAATAAATAAAATTTTTTTAGTCAGGCGTGGTGGGGCACGCCTTTAATCCCAGCACTCGGGAGGCAGAGGTAGGAGGATTGCCGTGAGTTCAAGGCCAGCCTGAGACTACAGAGTGAATTCCAGGTCAGCCTGGGCTAAAGCGAGACCCTACCTCAAAAAAAAAAAAATTTTTTTAAAGAAAAAAATTAATGTTGCTAGACCAATATGACTTTTAATTTTGTACAATGTCAACTCGGCATTGGCAAGCTGACATACTTCTTTGCAAAGTTGTATCTGTGACACATTTTATTTTTTGTGTATTCCAATCACATCTCCTTAATCAAGGTAACAATTTTATATTTAATAATTATTAAGCATCATTCATTATTGAAGTATTTCCTTCAATGGCATTTGTTTATTATAATTTTTACAGAAGCAGTACTATTTTTCTGTTTATTTAGAAATAAATGGGCCGAGGCATAATTCAGTGGCATGTTCAAAGCCCTGAGTTCCATCTCCAAAGTGTCCCCCCCACCACCAAAAAAAAATTAAAAAAATAGAAAATAGGACCAAGCATGGTGGCACATGCCTTTAGCCCCAGCACTCCAGAGGCAGAGGTAGGAGGATTGCTGTGAGTTTGAGGCCAGCCTGAGACTACATAGTGAAATCCATGTCAACCTGGGCTAGAGCGAGACCCTACCTCACAAAACCAACCAAACAAAAAAGAATAGAAATAGAAATAATCAATTTCTTTTTTCTAGTCATGTATAACCAGATACCAACTTTTCTTGTTTGGACTTAGGTAGTTTTTTGTTTGTTTCTTTGTTTTTCCCTTTAGAGAAAAAAATACTTTTTTCTTGAGACAGGGTCTCTATAGCCCAAGCTGACCTCAAATTAAAATTAAGGATTCTCATGCTTTAGCCTCCCAAAATCTGGGATAGTAAAACTGTACCACCATACCTGCTTGGCTAGGTTTTTGTTTTTTGGGTTGGTTGTTTTTGGCAGGGTCTCATACTAGCCCAGGCTGACTTGGAACTCACTCTGTAGCCCAAGCTGGCCTTATATGCATGTTGATCTCCTACCTCACCCTCCCAAGTACTGGGATTAACACTATACCTGGCTTTAGCTGAGTTTTACATGATGAAAAATTTCCCTGTGCTCTTGTTCTATTTTCCTTTTACCTATACTTCCTGCCTCCTCATTTTTTAAATCTTTGGCAATAATGATTCACTTAGCTTTCTTTTCAGATTATTTGTGTGTGTGTGTGTGTGTGTGTGTCTGTAGGTACATGTGCATGTATATATGTATGCATGTCAGCAGTTAATGTCATGTGTCTTCCTCGATCACATATGTATACCTTGTTCATAGGACACAAGTTTTCTCACTGGACCTGAAGCTTGCTATTTCAGCTAGACTAGCTAGCCAGCAAACCCCAGAGATCCTGATCTGTGTCTGCCTCCCTAGCAATGGAATTACAGATATGTGCCACCATGACTGGCATTTACTTGGGTGCTTAGGATCTGAACTCAGGCTTTCATGCTTGCATGGCAAGCACTTGATCAATGAGTCATCTCAACAGCCTCATATTTGGCTTTTCTTGGTTTCAGTTAGATTTTAAATCATTAAATTGTTAAGTTTTGGTTTATGCTAGAGGGGACATGTTTTTCAAATGAGTAGAATAATCATTTTGTTTTCTTCACTTGTTTCACCTTTTATTTTTAGGAATGGTGGACTCATCTCTGGTTGAATGAAGGCTTTGCATCCTGGATTGAGTATCTGTGTGTAGACCACTGCTTTCCAGAATATGATATCTGGACTCAGTTTGTTTCTGCAGATTACACCCGTGCCCAGGAACTTGACGCCTTAGATAACAGCCATCCTATTGAAGTGAGCTATTCTTACCTGCCATTGGCCGATGGCTGATCAACTTTTCAATGAAATAAGTAATTTGGTATAGAGCTGCTTAGAATTCTGAAATGAAGAGAAACTGCATGAGTGATTTCCATTGTTAGTTTTTTTTTTTTTTTTGGTTTTTTGAGGTAGGGTCTCGCTCTAGTCCAGGCTGACCTGGAATTCACTATGTAGTCTCAGAGTGGCCTTGAACGCATGGCGATCCTCCTACCTCTGCCTCCCTAGTGCTGGGATTAAAGGCGTGCGCCACCATGCCTGGCT
>PVHP010052096.1:0-11332 GCA_004024765.1 Zapus hudsonius
GAAGCAGCTCCTGCGGGATGACCTTGATGCTGTAGGAGTTCTGCTACTTGGAGAGCTCGCATGTGGCCCTCTGGCCCACCACCACCCCATTAGAACTGTGAACTCCATGCATATTCATTTTTGTTATAAATCTTACAAAGGGGGGTGCTTCTGGGTATTTAGGTCCACATTCTATTTTAAAGCTGTATACTCGGTTTTCATAAATTGTTCTTGGAGGCCCAATTATCATCCCTGTCCATGTGGTAAGGGTCATGGCTTCATTGTCTTCTAGACCCCAGCTAACTATGCCATCTCCCACTCCTTTCTGGCCGTCTTCCAGTTCTTTCAACAGTCAGAAATTGTGAGGGACTTTTACTCCGTGGTGACTGCCATCTTGTGTCACTGTAGTTCCAAGGCTGGCCCCTTCTTCACCTCCCCGAGGTTCCCCAGGCAAGGTTGTTTATTTTTTTTATTTTTTATTTTTAAATATTTCATTTATTCATTTTTAAGGAGAGAAAGAGAGAGAGAGAGAGAGAGAGAGAGAGAGAGAGAGAGAGAGAGAGAGAGAAAGCGCGCACCAGGGCCACACCTTGTGGTTCTGGCTTATGTGGGTCCTGGGGAACTGAACTGGGGGCCTCAGGCACTGGAGGCAAGTGCCTTAACCGCTGAGCCATCTCTCCAGCCCAAGGTTGTTTATTTTTGAGGTAGGGTCTCACTCTAGCCCAGGCTGACCTGGAGCTCACTCTGTAGTCCCAGGCTTGCCTTGAACTCACAGCGATCCTCCTACCTCTGTCTCCCGAGTGCTGGGATTAAAGGTGTGCACCACCACACACCTCTGGGTGTGTCTTTGAAAGTATATCCAGAAAGATTTCACTGAGGAGGGAAGACCCACCTTAAATGTGGGTCCTGCCATCTCATGGACTTGGGTTCTGGACTGAATAAAAAGGAGAAAGTGAGCTGAGCAACAGCAGTCATCTCTCTGCATCCTGACCATGAACGCCATGTGACAAGCTGCCTCAAGCTCCCACCACCATGCCTTCCTTGCCAGGGTGGACTATATCCTTAAACTGTGAGGTAAACACAGATCCTTCTTTATGCTGCTTTTGTCAGGTATTTTAACACAGAACCAAGAAAAGTAACTAATACCATCTCAGTAATTGCATATTTACTTTGTTGAGGAACTGTATTCCACTGACAGAGGACACAGGGCTTTAGCTTGTCCAGTTCTGTGCCTGAACTGGTTATGTTCTGTTTTAAAAATATTTTATTTATTTTTAGGCCGGGCTTGGTGGGGCATGCCTTTAACCCCAGCACTCAGGAGGCAGAGGTAGGAGGATCACCATGAGTTCAAGGCCACCCTGAGACTACATAGTGAATTCCAGGTCCAGGCTAGAGTGAGACCCTACCTTAAAAAATTATTTTTGAGAGGGATAGGGAGAGAGAGAATGGCACCATACCAAGGTCTCCAGCCACTGCAGATGAACTCCAGATGCATGTGCTATTGTGTGTATCTGGCTTTACGTGGGTACTGGGGAATTGAGACCAGGCATCAGACCTTGCAGACAAGTACCTTCAACTGGCAGGAAGGTGTGCCAAATACTGGCAAGGGGAAGCTGGCTTATAATACCCATAAGCCCACCCTCAACAACACAGCTCCAACAAGGGTCTAATACCCAAACTGCCATCACCTGGGGATCAAGTATTCAGAACACATTCATTTGTGGGAGACACCTGAATCAAACCACTATATCTGGTCTCCACTTCCTACAGGACTGGGGTTACAGGCCTGTGTCACACCCAGCTGTTTCTGTGGGTTCTGAGGAGTCAAAGGGCATATCAGTCAGAGAACTGAGCGGAAGAGGGGGCAGGAAGAATATCTAGAGACATTGACCCCCTCAGCAACAATGCACAAAGGGGGAAGAAAAGAAAAAAACTAAAACTGGCTATGTGTTCATAACCCCCTACTCTATGGACAGGTCCAGTATGCACACCGAGGAGGGACCCCAGTGGGTAGGGGACAGAGAGGAGGGAAATGAGCACACTTTCACAAGATTTGCTCATATAAGTATACTATTATTCATAATAAAGACATTAATTTTAAAAAGATTATATTGAGTATGTAAAACCAAAAAAAAGGACATATCAGGCCCTCAGTTCTCCATGCTCACATGGCATGCACTCCTACCTGCTGAGCCATCTGACCACTTGATAGTTCATACTGCTGGCCAAGCCTGGTCAGTTCCCAGTGTCCATCTGTGGGACCCTGCTGAGGGGCACAGAGGACACCGGGTTGAAGGAAAGTTGAGGCTGGCCTGAAACCCCGATTATCTCATCCTGAGACCGGCAGGAGTTTGGCCTGTCTCCTTCCCTCCCTAAACTCCAGCCACCTGGCGGGCCCCAGCAAACCCTGATAAGTCCAGACACTTCAAGGCCTGAGTTTATTGGAGTTCACATAATTCAGCTATAAGGTGAGAACAAGCCCCAGACAACAAAAAAGTCCCTCTAGCTTATCTATACAGCTGGCCCCTACCAATCCTTCCATGAGACATCCACAGACCACCCCGCCCCTGCCAATCCCCTTGCCGCTTATGCCCCCGCCTCTCCTTTTCCTTCTAAATAAAAGCAACCCTCCCCAATCTAATAAACGAGTTGTTCACTGCAAGTGTCTCCCGAGAGTTCTTCCTCTCGTTGGCTCACCGCTGTCCCAAGACTCTGTCCACCCAGCTGCGTGGATGAACCCCCAAGAAATCTGCGGATCACACCCATCAAGTACCTTCCCTCCAGTATACCACAGGGTTCCACTCCTGGCATAGACCCTGCTGGGGGAAGTGGGCTCCTGTCAGCTGAGTGTTCTTCTCTTTGGAACTCATTCTCTAAGGCTTCTCTGTATCCACCGTTCTTCGTGGTCCTGCGTGTCCCCTGAACTCCAGCCAGGAGCAGAGGCTGTGGGGTCACGTTCCACACTCCTAGGCTGACCAGCAGCTCCTCCACCTCAGAAGATCCGATGAAGAGCTTGTACCATGTGACCAGAGTCTTAACCTTTTGCATTGCTGCGATACGTGATATCTTCCTTCACCTGGATTTGACCTGCCTTCCTCCATGATTGATGCTGAGAACGCAGCCCTGTTTAGCATTTTCCATAGAAATTGTGAGAGCATCTCACCTTATCATGCCCTCCTACCAACAGTACAAGAACCTCGACCACGGGCTGAAGAGATGGCTTAGCAGTTAAGGTGTTTGCCTGCAATGCAGAAGGACCTGAGTTCGATTCCCCAGTGCCCATGTAAAGCCAGATGCACAAGAGGGCGCATGTGTCTGGAGGCCCTGTTGTGCCCATTCTCTCAAATAAATAAATAAAAAATAAATAAATAAAAAATTTAAAAAATAAAAGAACCTCGACCAGTTCTCTGCCCAGCTACTTCCTTCTCAGCAGTATGCCAGGCCTAGAATTCTGGGTGTGAACACTCCCATTGCACCCCCACATCTGAAAGCTTGTCCTTTACATCGAACATGTGTCCCCTGAAGTCACCCTCTGATTCCTGCCACCAGGACAGCTCAATTCACAAGCGAGAGACAAAGGTAGAAGCCAGCCTTCGTCACCTGATCTTCCAGTGGCTCTTGGGTCTGTCAATTCCTGTTCATAGAAGTGACCCTCCAGTTTGGGCAGCAACAGGGGCTGCCTGCACCCTTTGGGTCTGGAGCTGCCCTCTGTGGTCTGTTCTCTAGCTTTGGATTCCTATGCTCATGGCTATTATTTACTAAGGCCTGGGAAGAGTAGCCCAGGCCTCACCTCCAGAAGCTTGCAGATTGTGGGGACATGCTCCAGGGAGCCCCAGACACCATCCCTGTTTGCAGAGGGCCCCAAGGAGGCTCAGGAGAGCTGATGGTTGGGGCTATCCCACCTGCTTCAGGCCCTCCCCATGGGGAATTCATTCTAGAAGCAGGAAGGGCTGGGGCTAAGGTCAAGGGTCAAGGCCACACTCTTCCATAATTTACCAGGGGTCTGGGGATAAAACACTCTTCTCAAGCTGGAGTACCTGAGTTTAGTCTCCTCAATGCCAAAATGTGCTGAGCTCAGCAGAGAACAACAGCCAAGTGAGAGTCCCTGCCTCATGTGAGGTGGAGAGGCAGAGTACTGACCCTCAGAAGTGTCCTCTGACCTCCACACATGTTCTCTGGCCCCCGTGTGCCTGTATTCGTACACATACACACGTACCCACAAAGATAACTTACCCAAAGCATCCTTTTCATTGCTAATATGTAAGCAATTTATTGATTTGGGATATTAATTTCATATATATATATATATATATATATATGAACTACCGGTCTCTTTTAAATCTTTTTTTAAAAATATTTTTTTATTTATTTTCAAGCAGAGAAAGAGAGAGAGAGAGAGAGGGAGAGAGAGAAAGAAAGAGAGAGAGAGAGAACGAGAACCAGGGCCACCACCTGTGGGTCTGGCATATATGGGTGCTGGGGAATTGAACCTGGGACCTTAGGCACTGGAGGTAAGTACCTTAACCGCTGAGCCATCTCTCCAGCCCATATATTTTTTGTTTGTTTTCTTTTTTTTTTTTTTTTTGGTTTTTCGAGGTAGGGTCTCGCTCTAGTCCAGGCTGACCTGGAATTCACTCTGTAGTCTCAGGGTGGCCTTGAACTCATGGCGATCCTCCTACCTCTGCCTCCCGAGTGCTGGGATTAAAGGCGTGCGCCACCATGTTTGTTTTTCTTTTAAATCTTAAAAATAAAATTTGTGGACTGGAAAGATGGCTTAGTAGTTAAGGCACTTGCCTGTAAAGCCTAAGGGCCCAGGTTCGACTCCCCAGGATCCACGTAAAACTAGATGCACAAGGTGGCACATGCATCTGGAGTTCATTTGCAGTGGCTAGAGGTTCTGGCACACCCATTCTTCCCCCGTCTCTTTCACTGAAATAAATAATTAAACAAACAAATAAATAAAATATAAAAAAATAAAATTTGTATAACACAAAATTAGCCATTATAACCTGTTCAGTTTAGGGCCACTTAGTGTGTGTGTTCATTAGCCTGTGAAAACAGCACCTCTTAGTTCCAAAGTGTTTTGCCCCAGAATAAAATCCCTAAAATGAAGACTCCCCCCACCTTGAGTGTCCCAGTACCAAACCTGAAGACCACCAATCTACTTCCTGTTTGGACAGGTCTTAGATATAGGTTCATCCAACATGGGCCTTGGCATCTAGGTCCATTAGTGTTTCTTTTTTTTTTAAATATATATTTATTGTCCATAATGAGTTACATTATTCAGTGGACAAACAATGAGTTGTTATCCCCAATTCCCCAATGCCTCCCTCCCCATCCCCAATCAGCTGGATATCCTCCTCCATGGGCCGGATATCCTCCTCCGTGGGCCGTCTGGATCAGTCCTTGTGGCAGGGGACCCTGGATACCCTAGTACTCAGCCCGGTCCTCCTGGCCCAAGTGTGTTGTTACTGAAGGGTGCCATGCCTCTGGATAGTCTCCTCCACCACGGCTCTTAAAATCTTTCCGCCCCCTCTTCCGCATAGTTCCCTGAGTCTTGGTGGATGAGTATTAAGGCTGCTTTAAGGTTGAGAGTTTAGGGGTCTTTGTGTCGAAGATCGTTGGTTTCTGTCTCACTGGCTTATCCTGTGTAGATTGAATGGAGCGTTTCTTATTGAGGTGTGTTCGCATCCAAGCTTGTGGCCATTTCTTGCTCTTTAGAAAAATCATTCTAGCTCTGAAACTTTTTTTAAAAAAAATTTTTTTTTTTTTTTTTTGAGGTAGGGTCTTGTTCTAGTCCAGGCTGACCTGCACCACTTTGTGCGTATGGCTTTAGGTAGGTACTGGGGAATTGAACTGGGGTCATTAGGCTTTGCAGGCAAGTGCCTTAACCACTGAGACATCTCTTCAGCCAGCCCATCAACATCTTTATAATGGCATGCCACCTCCTGCTGCCCACTGCTTGTTGCTTCCATGAACTCAATGTGAGGTCATGAGGGGCTTTTGTCATCTACACTCCCAGCAGATAGTTAACAAGCTTCTTACCTTTTGCTTTTAAAAGAGAAAGTGTGCTGTTATGAGTACAGCTGAAAATATTTACTAGTATTTTTGTGGGAGTAGAGTTTCCGGGTCAAACAGTATGTTGCTTTTCTTCCCTCTTGTGCTGGCCAGAACAGGGGCTTCAGCTCACGCGCCCCTCTGATGTACTGCCTGCCTTTACCGTGTAGGAGACACTACTATATAGTTGGGAAAAATTGAAGTAATATATTGTGACATGAAAATGATACACCGTAAAATCTCTTAGCACATAAATAATTGAATTGGAACACAACCACGTTCCATCGTGGATGGGCCTTATGTTTTGCTCTCAGGGCCGCAGACCCTGTGCCTCTGGTTGCACCTCCTGGCACACTGCGGCTGGCAGCACATAGGCACCATATTGAATGAGGACAGAAGAAAGGGCCTCAAGTCCAGAGCACTGTTGACGGTTGCTGCTGGGTGTCAGAGCACCTGCACGAATGCAGTGATGCTGTGGGCACTTCAGGGATAAACATGCCACCTGCTCCCAGCACACGCACACACACATGTACGTGCACATGCACACGCACAAGTTTGGGTTTTTTATTTGCGCTAAAGCAAAAATGGGCTTTTTTTTTTTTTTTTTTTCCTGAATGAGATACAGCACTTTATCCACTGTTGTCAAATACCAGATGGTTTTTGGAAATTAGATTTAGAAAATCTAAAATACTATGATGCTAGACTTGATAGCACCAATGAATTCAACCTAAAATAACTCTTACATGCAAAACTTACAGTACAGTAAGGCCATTTCAACAACACCAACAACTAATGTTTGAATCACAAGTAGTGTCAAGCTGTTTTCTTGGTAGGGACTTGCTCTAGCCCAGGCTGACCTGGAATTCCCTATGTAGTCTCAGACTGGCCTTGAACTCATGGTGATCCTCCTGCCTCTGCCTCCCGAGTGTTGGGATTAAATCTTATGCCACCATGCCTAGCTATGTCCATCTTCTTATTTTTTTTAAATATTTATTTATTTTTGGGCTGGATGGCTCAGCGGTTAAGGCACTTGCCTCCAGTGCCTAAGGCCCTGGTGTGCGCTCTCTCTCTCTCTGTATCTCTCTGCTTGAAAATGAATAAATAAAATATTTAAAAATATATATTTATTGGCCGGGCGTGGTGGTGCATGCCTTTAATCCCAGCACTCGGGAGGTTGAGGTAGGAGGATTGCTGTGAGTTGAAGGCCACCCTGAGACTACATAGTGTAGTGAATTCCAGGTCAGCCTAGGCTAGAGCGAGACCCTACCTCAAAAAACAAAAACAATATATATATATATTTGCCAGCAGAGTGGTACAAGGAGAGAGAGTATGGGTGTGCCAGGATCTCCAGCCACTGCAAACAAACTCCAGATGCTTGTGCCACTTTGTATATCTGGCTTACATGGGTACTGGGGAATTGAACCCAAGTCCTTTGGCACTAGTGGCAAGTGCCTTAACTGCTGAGCTATCTCTCCAGCCCTGTGTCTAACGTTTTTATGTGGGTGCTAGAGAGTGAACTCAGGTCCTCATGCTTACTCCTCCACCCCTAGCCTTCTTTTTACCACCGTTGAACAAGTGACCCCCTCCCCAAACTCTTCACTCAAAAAACCTGTGTTTTCCTGTCACCACCGTACCTTGATAGACGCGTGCTTTGCCACTGAGCTGTAGTTCCATCCCTTGTTACTGTTTTGGAGTTTCATCAATAAAGCACTGAGAGCTTACTCCCTTCCTGTTACTGAGCTCCCATCAGCATCTCCATTTTTGTTGTTTTGTTTTCTCCAGGCAGGGTCTCACTCTAACCCAGGCTGACCTGGAATTTATGCTGTCGTCCAGGCTAGTCTCCAACTCACATTGATCCTCCTACTTCAACTAAAGGTGTGCACCACCACGCCCCACCAGGCTCTGCTTCTCAGCTTCACCCTCTGGCCACAGAGCCTCAGGTTCACATAGTTCCTTCACAGAGAAAGCCCGCAGCCAGCTGGTGCTGAGTGGGGTTGCTGAACACAGAGCCTGGCTTGCTGCCAGTGAGTGGGAATTACTCTGCACCCACCTTGGGCCCCATCAGACCTTATTCGGGTTGACCGTTGGCAAAGCGACTCATTGGGAGTAGCCGTGAGGTCTCAGGCCATTCTTGTGTTGCTTGAGATAGTCTTGTGGTTGCTCACTGTGGTGGGCATCACTCTGGCAGAACGTAAGCCAGTTGTGTTTTGCAGTCTGTCTTCTCTAACTGCGTCATTGCTCATGCTTCTTGGTCCACTTGGTCACTCTGCAACAGCTGCTGGGGTGGTTTGAATATGATAGTGTAAACGTATGTCCCCCATAGCTCAGGTGTGTTTATTTTAAGGTAGGGTCTCCCTCTAGCCCAGGCTGGAATTCACTATGTAGATCCAGGCTGAGCTTCAACTCATGGGATCTTCCTACCTCTGCCTGGTATGCCACCACTCCCAGCTTGCCTCGGGTATTTTAGATTAAGGTTAAGCTTCCTGCTTAAGTCTCCAGCAGCAGGAGGTGTCACTGGGGGTGGATCCTGGGGTCCAGCCCTGAGGTGTGTTTGGAGGCAGATCTGGATTCCAGCCCTGAGGTGTGTGGAGAGCAGTTTGAGTTCATGCTTGCTGGTGTTGGTGTTAGCTTGCTGCAGTTGTTTCTCTCTGTTTAGATGTGTGGAAGTAAGCAGCTTCTTCCGCCATTCATGGAGTTTCTTCCTCTGGATCTATAAACTGAAATAAACCCCTTCTTCCCATAAACTGGGTCTGGTTGGGACATGGAGCTGACTACAACTCCGTAGTGTTCTTTGGGGCATTTGACTCGATTCTGGTCCCAAGGATGTGCCTGTTGGATGTGCTTTGCCTGTCAGCTCTGTCAGGAGCAGGGTAAGGTGCCTCTCACTCAGGACTACCTGAAAGGACACGTGGCCTCTTCGTAGCCTTGGTAGGAGCATTCATTGCTGAGCAGACAAGGTGGCATGTGCATCTCAACCTAGTCTGTCACACCTCCATGCAGTATTAGTTGTGCCTGATTGTTCAGCATACAAGCAAGACTTCAGTGAGTGTCTAGATTCATGTCTCCTTACACATTTCCCTGCTTACCTTAGGGATTCTATTAGATTAAGAAAAGGAAATAGGAGAGAGTATGAAGACTTCCTATCCATGAAAAGGAAAGAGGGAGGAAAGCCATCTAGAGACCCAAATTGGGGTCATTTATAGGTTTCAAATAGGGGCTGAGCTCAGACCTGATGCTAAGTTTTAGGGACTGAGTTTAACCAGCCACAATGCCAGGTTCAGTTTAATCCTCCCAGGAATCTTGCCTAGGGAAAGACTTGGATTATGCCAGGTGTGGTGGCACACGCCTTTAATCCCAGCACTCGGGAGGCAGAGGTAGGAGGATTGTAGTGAGTTCAAGGCCACCCTGAGACTACATAGTGAATTCCAGGTCAGTTTGGGCTAGAGTGAGACCCTACCTCAAAAAAAAAAAAGGCTTAATGAGAGGCTGAGGAGACGGCTTGATGGATAAAGCACTTGCCACACAAGTGTGAGTACCTGAGTTCAGATCTCCAGAACCCACATAAAGCCATTAGTAATCACAGCATACCTAGGGAGACAGAGGGTCACCTGGAAGCTCAAACAAGGTGGAAATGAACAACACCCAGAGTTGTCCATTGACAAACATGTGAGCTCACCCTACACACACACCAAAAAAAAAAAAAAAAATCTTTAAAGAAGCATTTCTTGGTTTCCTACACATAAAGTCAGAGTTACTGGTTTAAAGGACTTGTTTTTAGCTTTCTTTGCCATCTGTATGTCCTGAGCAGTAGCTAGCCTCTTGCTTATCACTTGGGTCTGAGTTTCAGAGTCACAGATGGAGCTTTGCTGAAAGTCAGTCAGCTGCTTTTGTCTGTCTTCTGGAATGTGCAGAGTGTAGCCTGGCCCCATCAGCATGGGCTATACACTGACTGACGGAGGACAGACCAAGCTGCTTGTTTTAGCTGGTGATCCAGAAAATCTGGGCAGCTTCAGGGCTGGGTGCTTGTGTTCAGGACCAAACTCCTGCGTGGATTGGAAGTTTCCGTCTCCCTCGGTTTCTTGCACTATGACCATTGGCCACATACACCAGGGGGCAGTCTTCATCCAGCACCAGACAGTCACCAAGTAGGCACAAAGACACAGGCTCCCAGGCCAGGGCTGCCCTGGGGCTGTCTTTGCTCTCCTGGTTTAGCCTGTCAGCCCAGTTCGAATTCTTCTGAACTCTTACCAGCAGCCTCTGTGCTATGGCCTCTGAGCTGTGGTTGCCATGGCCACAGGGATGTTGGGGACACCTGTAGGGCAGGATATGGGAAGTTACTAAACGCTGTCAGTGGCAGCGTATGAGGAGTCGCTGGAGCCACCTTAGAGGATGTGTTCTCCAAGGGGTCACTGCCTCCCTTAGCGTTTGCCTGCTATCCTAGAGGTTGCTGAAGCCATATCCTTCAGGGTTCTGTCACACTCTCTGAGGGGTCTCTTGAAACCCCTCCTTAGGGGTTGTCACACTCTGAGCAGTCCCCAGGCTCCTTAGGGCCCGTCATGCTCCAGGTGATGATTAACTCCACAACATCAAAGGTGGCCAGGGAGTTTTGCCACAGTCCTGGGGGCAGGACTCCCACACTCCAGAGCCGGTCTGGCTGCATTGGGCCCTTACATGCTGTGTCTCGTCTGTGTTCTCACATGCCTGAAGCCTGGGCACTAAGGTGTCAAGTCTGGCCCACCCTCAGGTCACACTTGTGATTTTCTTATCATAATCCAACTCTGTGACTTCCTTCATGTGATATCTATGAACAGTTTTACTGTAATTTCTTGCCTACCACAGATTAAAGATTGTTTATTAATTTTTAATAGCGGAAATGAGGAAACAGAGGGAATTCTATCACAAGCTGGGCATGGAGGTACCGGGTGACATCAAGGGGGAGGCGTGCTCCGCAAAACAGCACTTAGATCCCCGAAATGGTGAGTAACTGCACGGGCACCATGTGATTCAGGAACTCATTATTAGGCCTTCTCACAGAGTGCACTTTGTCTGCGCCTTTCTGTGGTTTCACAGAAAGTGACGACGCCATGGTGGGGACTGGGGAGGCTCTTGATCACCCTGGGAGATGAGCAGGTAGGTTGGAGGCAGGAGGTCTGGAGGTTAGGGGGAGGAAGGTAGACGTTGGCAGAGGGCCTGTGAAGAATCAGAGGCAGACAGACATCTTTATGATAGTGCAACAAAGTAAAGTATGCTTGGGATCTGAGGTTAATTGGTGCTTCAGAGTCTGTTTGGCATAAAT
>PVHP010052097.1:0-12058 GCA_004024765.1 Zapus hudsonius
CTCTCTCTCTCTCTCTCTCTCTCTCTCTCTCTCTCTCTCTCTCTCTCTCTCTCTCTCTCTCTCTCTTTCTGTAGCTCTGGATTTCTGCTTTGGCATGTTTAGAGTGTCCTCAGTGTCTGTCTCTATTGTCCTTTTGCAGGTTGTCAGTCTGTCTGTGGAGACAGCAAGGTAGCTTCTCTTTCCAATTCCTCTGTGGTTTCACCTGGGCCCTAGCTGATGTGTGAGGGATGGTTTCTCCCCAGCCAGCGACTGAGTGGTCTTTTTATGTCTCCTTGCTTTTGATTGTCCTTGGTTTTTGCTGCCTTCTGAAGAAGAAAAACAGATTCACCAGCAGAGAGTGAGATCAGCCTAGGATAAGGAGATACATGTTTGCATGTTTAATTTGGAGAGTTTTGATGGGTACAGCTTCTCTTTGGCTAAAAACTAGTGGGGGTTTCTTGTTGGAGTCCATAATTTTGGTCTCCATAGGATTCTGACTCAGTTCCAGCTATGGGTTCCTTTCCACTGAGTAGATCTCTTAGCCAAGTAGTATACTTCTTGTCAGGCTGGTTGTTTTCATGTCCTCTGCGTGTTCACAAGTTGCTGGTCATTTTCCCCCAGCAGCTCCTGTGCCTTCCAGTACTACACTGGCTAACCATCTAGGAACTGGCTTCCTTTCAGATTCCAGCCACATAGCTCAATGCTCTGTGTCGGCAACATTTGGTGTCTTCAGCAGTAGGGCCTTACCTTTTACCTCTGGCTGGTAAATAAGTACTTTGACAAATGCCTATCTGATTTGGGGGACCTTGTAGTTCTTTCAGATGAACAGCTCAGTGTGGGTCGTAACCTATATCTGTTACTGGGAACCAAATGTTTTAGGGTTAGGTTTCATCCAGCCCTTTCTAGGGCACTTCTTACTGGATGATTCCCCCATACTCCTATTGAGGAGTATCTTTTAGTCTGCTATCCAGGAGGAAGTTTTCTACTATACCAATTCCTTTTGGATTTAGTTTTGTGTGTTTCTTCCCCCACCTTCCTATTTCCCTCCCCAAAGCCCTTCCAACCTTATTATTTGTCCCTTGAGTTGCCTTTCAGGTATGCCTGCAACTAAAGATGTTCCAGGTTAGGAACCACAGACAAGGGAGAACATGAAGAGGGTGGGTTTAAACAATTGGCTCCAGCTTGTAACTCCCTGTGCAGGAAATCTGTTAGTACCCACATTGAGCTATTGATCTGAGAGACCTACGAGGTCCCCAAAACAAGACAGGATTTTGTCAAAGCACCTGTTGGCATGATTGTTTTTTAATTATCAAAGACTTTGGACTCCTGATCAATTTCTTCTGTCCTGTCTTCCAGATCTGAGGTTCTTTCCACTGCATGATCAACTCTGTTAGTGAGGGTTTCCAGAGAGGCTTTTAAGATATCTATGGGATTTTTGTTTTCTGTTGCATTTTTCTGCATTATAGGCATCTCTTGGTTGCGTTCCAATTTTAGTTCAAGGTTTGATCATCTTCATGCTCCTGAAAATTCATACTTGTTCTTAATCGTGTGCTTATCAAGATTGATCAGCTAGTTAATGAGATCTTACATTCACTGACTCACCTTCAATTCATTTATCACTTTTGAGGTATCCCTGGTTTTCCTTGATTAAGTTAAGCCTAAGGATGAAGGCTGAGTGTCGTAAGAAATAGTTCTCTTCTATTTCATTTATGTAATTTTTGTGTTTTGCTTTGTTAATATTTTGCTTCCAGTTCAGCCATTTGCTTGGGAAGGTCTCACTGAGTTTATGTGATGAGCTCATTTTGCTTTCATTTAGGGATTCTATATCTGTTGTGTCTTCTATGTTTTCAAGGGAGACTTCCATTGTGTGACTATGCAATCACGGTGATCTATCACATTGTTGTCTGGCATATATATATACATATATATATGCACTGGAGTCCGGTCCTATCAGACTGGTCCTATCCCTATTAGCAGCAGGACCAGCTGATGCCAGTGGTGGTTGGGGGGCACTAGGGGGTTGAGGAGGTCACTGAGCTACAAAGGGGTTTCTGAAGTTGGTTGAAGTGGGGACATTGGTGTGCAGAGGTGGTAGGCAGCATGGATTTGCATGATCAGAATAGGTGACTGGAGCTGGCTTGCAGGGGCCCAGCTAACCAACGTGAACCACTGGCAAACTGGAAGCCCTGGGCTACTCACACCTGCAAGCTCCCAGAGTCGCCATTGACCCACACCAGCTTTCCAATCTCTTACATTCATTCTATCCTTTGTTCTGTGTCTACCTTTGAATGAATTGTGCCCTTTGCGCCTGGGCACAATGCCAGTGCAATTCAGCTTCTGGATCTTTCTTCAGGTTTCCTATGTGTGCACAGTGTCAGCTTCTCTTCTTTCAAGGTAATAGCGATGACATCCTCAGTATAGTCAATCTGCAGTCCTCACTAGCAGACTGAGAAGAAAGAGGTCACATGGGGCCTCAGGTTTGGTTAAAACTTGCCCTTGTGCCATTCATAACATCTGAAGTGTGCATTTTAATGCCCATTTTAGGTGAGTGTTTCTGGGGAGGTGACTTATAAAATTCGGCTTGACTGGGTTGGAACTAACAATCTTATCATGTAGGCCTTGTCAGCTCAGTGTCTAAACTGACACGCTTCTATGTTGTTCCTAGGTTTGCACAATATATAAATGATTCAGGGGACTAGGGAGATTGCTTCATAGTTAAAGGAGCTTGCTTGCTGTGGTGGTTTGATTCAGGTGCTCCCCATAAAGTTAATGTGTTCTGAATGCTTGATCCCCAGCTGATGGCAGTTTTGGAATTAGAACCTTGTTGGAGGTATATTGTTGGTGTTGGGCTTATGGTTGTAATAGCCTGTGACCCCATTGCCAGTGTTTGGCACACATTTCTGCAGCTGTTTGCAGTAGTGAGGGGGAGGTGAGGTTCGCCCTGTGCTCATGCCTTCATTTTCCCTGCCATCATAAAGCTTCTCCCTCAAGTCTGTAAGACAAAATAAGCCCTTTCTTCCACAAGTGTATTTTTGGTTGGGTTCTTTGTTGCAACAATGAGAAAGCTGACTATAACACTTTCAATGCCTGCAGACCTGGGTTTGATTCTGCAGTACCCACTAAAGACAGTTGACAGTTGCACACAGTGGCACATGTGTCTGGAGTTTGCACAGCAAGAGCTCTCTCTCTCTCTCTCTCTCTCTCTCTCTCTCTCTCTCTCTCTCTCTCTCTCTCTCTCTCTCTACCAAATAAATTAAGAAATATATTTTTAAAAGTTTTAGTAGTATTCTTTGACCTAAAAAAATCTATTGGAGATTCTGGCATCTATCATTTTTTCTTTAGATATGTACACATGTAAATTCTTTATGAACTTCTGAAATAAATTTCCGTTGTGGCTACAAATGTTCTTGATTTCTCTCTTCCAAATGACTTTCCAGTAATAGAAACCCAGGTACTGATATTTTCTGTAAAGTGGTGGTTATAACTAGAATCTGCCACGAGATGGAGGTAGTGTGTTTTACATGGAGTTAATTCTGAAAGCTAGGAACTGAGACTATCCATAACAGGGAGGTTCCAAAATCTTTGAGAGCTGCATCTTATCCAGTGAACTAAAATTTTTAAATGGTATAGATTTTTATTTTAAAAACTGATTAAAGGCTTGAAATAAACTTTTTGGTAGCAATTCCTGTCCTTGCTTTCCTGTGTCCGTTGAGGCCAAAATAAATTGAAGAAAAAAAAAAATCCCAGCCATGCACTAATACATAGAAATGCTTCTACATTTCATGTTCACTCATATTTGCCACAGATATTGATCAGGAATAAAATGAAATGCAAAACACTTACTGCAAATATATCTTTCCATCCTGCTTCCAAACCTGATGAAAAATTTATGCTTTAACTTCAAGTTTGTAGGTGCATTAACTTCTTGTTATTATAAAATTCTGCTTCTTTATAATTGACTTCTTTGATTGCAGGAGGTTGAGGAGAAAGTACAGAGAAGAGATTTTCAGCTTTTTGTTTTATATGAATCTATACGCCAGCCTATGTGCAGGACTGTGTAAGTGTTAGACACTCAGGAACTTGCTTGTCTCTGGACGTAGGTCTTGTTTCCGTGATTGCACTTGTGCATCCTTGTGTGCTGAGGATGGACTTGGGAAGGGGAGCTAATTTTACACCTTATGCTAATGACAGCTGGGGTAAGTGGAGGATGTTAATACATTAACATTTCACCTAGATTGCCTCTATTTATTTATTTTTCTCTCTTCAACATGTTTCTTAATGATGACCCTAGCTAGCAAAGTATTCTTTGTACTACAGAGTTGCTTCCTCCTGTGGTTATCTGGGGTACAAAATATGCTTTTGTTTCTTCAAGACAACATTTATAGTCTTGGAAAAGTTAACTTGTTATTTTGATGATATAATATAATTTAATTATTATCTAAGAATATCAACTGTAAAGTTAATCTGGAGGGTGTCTTTTTCTTCTAAATGCATATCACAGAGTAAAATCATCCTAAAAGTAACTGTAAAAAAAATACTGCCTAAGTATTCAGAGTATGGAAATTTTCAAGTCTGAGCCTGAAATCAGATTCTACAAAACTGTAGAGATTCCTCTTCCACGTCAAATAAAATGAAACCACAATTCATGAACGATGATAAAGAACACCCATTTATCAAAACAAACTGGATCAGTGTTCAGTAACTGAACTGAAACTTGAGACCCTGGCCTACTCCTTTGCGTGCGTACAATAGTTAGAATGTTTCATGT
The DNA here is from genome assembly GCA_004024765.1 of Zapus hudsonius. Taxonomy (NCBI): domain Eukaryota; kingdom Metazoa; phylum Chordata; class Mammalia; order Rodentia; family Dipodidae; genus Zapus; species Zapus hudsonius. The sequence continues at coordinate 4,748 of PVHP010052097.1, forward strand.
GTAAATACATTTAATATCTATGTCGCCTTTTAATTTTTCAATAAAAACTGATTTTTTAAAAATATTTTGTTTATTCATTTTCAAGCACAGAGAGAGAGAGAGAGAGAGAGAGAGAGAGAGAGAGAGAGAGAGAGAGAGAGAGAGAGAGAGCGCAAGCACCAGGGCCACCACTTTGAGGGTCTGGCTTATGTGGGTCCTGGGGAATTGAACCCAGGGCCTTAGGCACTGGAGGCAAGTGACTTAACCTCTGAGCCATCTCTCCAGCCCAAAAACTGATTTTTGATTAGTAGTTCAATCACCATATTTCTTATGATGACATGTATTGAAGTGATTGTGAATTTTACTTCAAGTTCTCCAGGGATTGAATGTTAGTAATCAAAGCTTGAGACACATGGAAAATAGGGACTGATTCATATTCAAAGAAGAAAAACATTCTTTCACGTGTTTTGGAAAGATGATCAGTACATTGAGCTGAAACTTCCTATGACCCAGGTGCAGCTGTTCATGGAGGGGAACCTTGTCCATCAGACCACGCAAAAGCTGCATCACCTGGTGATTCCTTCTGCTAAGGATAATTCTCTCTCAACTATGAATATCAAAACAATCAAAACAGTGCTTATGCTCATATAACCTAGTACAAACCCTCTCCAGCCAGCCACCCTGAGTTGATGTGCTGTCCCAGTACATCCAGCCATCCTTTCCTAGCCTACTTCTCTCATCACGAGAGTTTTGCTCCATTCCTTGGACATTTCGGGGAATCACCCCAAAATCATAGGAGCTCTGAATCATAGCTACTATATTTTGTCTCTTTTTGTAATTTTTATCCTTATCTATACATTTGTACTTCATTTCTCCAAATTGTTCCTTGGGTTTTCCTAGCAATGGTTTTTCTAGGTATATGAGTTTATGTGATGGAATTTGAAAAAAATATTAAAAATGTTATTATTCCTTCAGACTAACTTTAAATGGGGATAAATTTATAATATATATATAATGAATAAAATAAATATAAATAAATAAAACATATACTAATAATCATATATATATATATATATATATATATATGTGTGTGTGTGTGTGTGTGTGTGTGTGTGTGTGTGTGTGTGTGTGTGTGTCCTATTTGAAACCAGAGTAAAGAAGCATCTTGTTTAAGTAGTAGAATCATGAGAAGAATGAGTCAGTAAACCAAGCCTGAATCTGTGTGTCTCAGCAGATGGTGAAGATACCCAAAGAAGCAGGCAGGGTCAGAAGAGCTTGGGCAGGACCCAGGCTTCATCTCTTAACAGCTGTGTAACTAAGCAGGCCTCATTTCTTGCTGTTTCTGTTGCTGTTGTATGTGGTCAATGTGTGTGCATCTTCAGGTGTGTCAGTGCAGGTGCACATGTGGAGAAGACCACGTGGCAACTTTCAGGTGTTGGTCCTCGCCTTTCACCTTGTTTGAGGCAAGGTCTCTTGTTGAGTGTTCTGTTCACCAGGCTAACTGCCTGTGTGCTTCCAGGAGATTTTCTTGGCTTCTGCTCCCTTCTCCCTACAGGCATGAGGGTTTAAAGAGACACAGATTACAGCATTTTATGGGGCAGAGGGGGGGGCTGGGATCCAACAGATACTCTCGCTTGTGGCGCATGTGCTTTATGTGATGAGCCATCGCCCTAGCCACCACTAGACACACATCTTGAACTTATCTTTCTTTCTACACAAGGTAGAGAGATCATAGATCAAACTCACAATTTAATGAGAATGAGAAGTAGAATATTTCTTAACATGTTATTACAATGTGGCTAATGCAAACAAAGACTTGTTATGACTGACAATTATTTTTGAACATGCTAGTGATACATTATCAATAGATCTTGATTTCAGGTAAACGCTAATATGCCTACTTGAAAACATTTCATTTGCATAAGTATTTGTAGACCCTTGGTAGAAGACACAGTGCAGACTTATAAATTAAAAAAAAAAAACAGTCAGAATTCGAAATTCTGGTCAGAATCCTCATCTATATACTTACCATGAGTTATTATGGAATATGTCTTAGTTCATTTGGACTGGCATAACAAAAATGCCATTAACTGTGTAGCTGTAAACAAATGAACAGCCCAGAATCTAGGTGCTGGTAGTATTGAAGTATTGAAGAAAGGCCACTTTACTGACCATAAGTGGGGCCACCTTGCTGTATCCCAAGGCAGCAAACAAACTTCCAGGTCTGGGTTCCTTTTTTAGGAAGGTTCTAATCCCATGTGTGATAGCCCCACCCTCATGATTCGCTCATCTTCATACAGCTTCACTTCCCAATATCATCACAGGGGAGATTGCATTTCAATATGTGGATTAGGTGCTGGGTGTGGGGGGGGATGACAATGCTTCCTCAGTCCCTTGGGCAGGACACTGGTGAAATCTGTGGGCTTGGGGTCAGGAGGCAAAGTGCTTCAGATTGACGCTCCCAAGCATAATTTAAGAGACTGAGTGGAATCAGGAAGTTTCCTACTGGATTCCTCGTAGCAACATTTTGGAAATCTCACTTCAGTCTGAACTGCAATTATATATGAACTTGATTGCCTTGTTTAGTGACCTTGGAAATTTACTTACCTTTTCTGAGATTCAGTTTTATGACATATAAACCTGGAGGAGGCTGTGGTTAAAGGCACTCGCTTGCAAAGCCTGACAGTCCCCATGTGATGCTAAATGCACTAGGTGGTGAATGCATCTGGAGTTCTTTGGCAGTTGGCAGGAAGCCACGGAGTTTGCATCAGTACCCACTCTTTCTGTCTTCTTCTTTTTCTCTTTCAAATAATTAAATCTATACAATATTTTGGAAACCAGATTCATATTGACAAGCATTTTCACATTAAAAGATTCTTGTGATTTTCGCATGAAATTAGTGCCGTCTGAAGACTTTTCCTGGATACATAGCTCAAAGGTGGGTGCTGTTCAAGTGTCCCATCTTCTTGAAATTATTATCAACTACCTTGAGGTAACGTGAGAGTGAGAGTGAAAGGAATGATAGGAAATCACTAGACAAATTAATGAGCTGACCAAAGATGGAAAAAAAAAAGAAAGAAAGAAAGAGAAACATTGAGAGAATTTGACCCCAAGAGAGACTTAGATCTTAATCTAAAAAGTTTCCTTTCCACACCTCTTTTCTGATTCTCTCTCCCTGGTGTCTCCATGGACACAGGTTGGCATTGTGACCCAGCATTCTCAAGACTCACAATTCAGAGATTCAGCCACCCGAGTTGCTTCCTCTAACTCCCTAAGTATAAAGTGTAACGACCATAGTGGTGGTGGTAATAATAATGATCCCTCACAAAAGAGCTTTCGTTGGGTCACCCTCTCTTGTCTACTTGAAATAATATGTCTCCTAAGCAAAGGATCTCCTTTCAGACAAACCTGTAGATCAGTGATAGAGATGGGAGACACCCGCAGAAACACCAGGTCCTCATTCCAGCAGCAACAAAAGCAAAACTGTTCAAGAGGAGAGATGCCATGAGCAGGACAAGTTGATATTAAATCCATGGTACAGGAACCTCCTCCTTGCGGTCCCCAGACCCTGATATAAAGATGACACTGAGTTTGAAAATTTCTCCTGGAGAAGAAGCTATTTAAGCCACTGAGGTTGGTGTAATGTGGTTTCAAGTGTTGTGATGAAAGGAGCATGATACATTTTGGCTTGGTCTTGGAGGTTTCAGTCTGTGGTCAAATGTCTCCATTGTTTCTAGACAGTGGTGTGGCAGGAAGCATGTGCTGGGGAAAAATTGTTCACTTCATTCTGTTGAGAAATCAGTGAGCAAAGGAAAGGGTATGGTCACAATATGTGCTTTATGGGCACATCCTTTGTGTGGGTCTGTTTTCCCCCAGGGCTCTGGTGGCAGCAGGGCAGATCTCATACCTCGGGTAGTCATGGTAGCTGCGTTGGGTCTTTGGCCGAGCTGGAAGGAAGCAGGGTGGTTCCACAGAGCTGGGCACACAAGCAGGGTGCAAGCTGGCACAATATGAGAGAAAACTCTAGGGACACAGCAGTCATGGGTGCAATGAGCAGATATATCGTTTATTATATGTGGAGAGGTTATATTTATGGAGAGACGAAGCCATGAGAATTAAGGGCAGGGGAGAGCAAGGGGATTGGTTAGGCAGGGTGGTGATGGGTTCCTCCGAGTGGATAGGTGAGGGCAGATAACCTGTGAATGCCTAATTTGCCTAACTTGAGTGGTGGGAAATATGTGATTCTGGACATGAGTCCTGTGGTGGCAAGTTATGGAGAGACTGTCACCTATTGTGAGCCCTGCTGGGGTGAGAACACAAGGTTCATTGTGACTTGCTTAGGGAGCTGGGAGTTTTAGGGTTAAGGGTGGAGGTGGTGAAGCTCCTACTGGAATCTCAGAGCAGAGAAATCCTGGGGCTTCAGCCTGCCTCAAAGTTCCCTTAACCCCATATTCTCTGTGCTCCATTTAGCAATACCTCATACCTTTGTACTCTACTAGGGATATGAGAATACATACAGTGACAGAACAAACATGGAGGGGAAGAAACATTAGTGTATACCTCACAATGTTTGTATGGGTTAGAAAGAGTATATTTGCTATGTTACTCAAAGAGAGTGAATCTCCTTTCTACCTTTAAAATAAATATCCATTATTGTAGCCCTACAACATGTCTTCCAGTTTTCATTCTAGAGACAGTAAAAAAGGATCAACTGATGTGTCCCAATAAATATTTTCAGATTTACAGAGTGAACTGCTTGGACCCTACACCCAAACAAAACCACTGGTTACTGAAAATTTTCTGATTAAATGGAAATTTACAGATTAAATGTGAAAGCACAGTGAGTTATTTGTGATAGTACCCTGCAAACATCAGTCCCTCTTGCTCCTAGTGTTTTGAAAAAAAGAAAACTACCAGGAAAACTTTATTGTACTTTATTGCACTTCCAATATATCATCTATAAGATACAATAAATACAATATTTCCTTCCCTAATTTATCAATGGCAGAACATAAAGTCCACTAGCTACAATTTGTTGGAGGGGGTTAATCATCAGTGAGTCATTGAGTGTTTGTGGCATAATTAAAAGAGAAAAGACCCATATGTTCATAGACAGATAATTCACCAGGATATTATTGAACTTGAGAAAGCACATCTTGGTCTTGCTACAGTCACAAGCAAGTCCATGAGCTTAGACACTGCCTGTCATAGTCTGCCACACGCCACTGGCATGAATCTCCAACCAGGCATAGTTTTGGGAGGAAAATATTTATTAAAGTAACAGATCCAGGGGAAGTTTAGTAATGAAGAAAAAGGCTGGCCCCCTTTCACAGATCCAAACACAGAGAGAAAAACCATCACCTCCAGCCAACACAATCCAATTCCAACCAGAAGGACCTCCATGCCTGAGCTCAGACTGCTCTTTGTATATGTATAGCTGGAATTTCACATCCACTTCAGAAATATCTTAGGGCTGGAGCCTATTAGGCCAGGCCATGGTGACACATCCCCCAGCCAGGAAGCTGGAGAAAAACTGATAAACTCTTGAATCTATTGGGGGACATCCATTTAAACTACCACACTAAAAGAACAAAACAAAAACAAAAACAAAAACATTCAATGTGGGCATATATTACCACTCATCCAATAGAGTACCTCTTATTTGATTTTATTTGAGTTCATATAATTCTAGCCTTTTATGCCTGTGATTTTTATTTTCTTTAATGTATTCACTACAGTATCTATTGATAAGATCTTAGCCAGCTGGGACTTGACTGAAAAATGACAGCTCCAGGATGAGGGAGAGACCCTGCCTCAAGGAATTATGCTGAGTAGCAGAAGGTAACATAGAGGAGCTTAACAAGTTCTCCTCTGGCTTCTGTACACACATGCATGGTGGCTATACAAGTACATGCATATACTACATATAATGCACCACACCACAATACTCTATATAAACACACACACACACACACACACACACACACACACACACACACGGGCAAAAAGAAGCCAAGTGTGATGGAGTTTTAATGGATTGGATTTAAAATCACTGTGGAATTCTACCTCAGGTTATGTCTGTGAGAAGCTTTCAAATGGAGGTTTAGCTGAAAAGGAAAGAAACACTTTAAATGTGGGAGACATAATTCCATGGACTGGGTTGCCAGGCTGAATACAAAGGAGAAAGTGAGTTGATCACCAACCTCATTTCTCCCTGCTTCCTATTGTGCATGTGATATTACCAGTAGTATTACCTTCCCCAACAGGGCCAACAGCATCCCCTCTGACTGGATGTCAAAATAACCCTTTCTCCCTTCTGTTACTTTAGTCAGATTAGTTATCTGAGCATGTATAGGCATCAATTTCATAAGGTCCATATTATATATTAAATGATGTCCCTCCCTGTATTTTTAAAAGTTAGAAATCATTTCAAAGTCTTTTTTTTAGTGTCTGAAGAAAGCTTTAATTTATATTTGTATATTCATAGCCTGTTTGAATATACTCATCCATGCCATAATTTATGCATAATTATATGTGTTCCAACTCTCTGAAGTTTTCTCTATCTTCTCTTTCTGAGGAGGCACCTGGGGAAAGAACTCATAATACCTGCTGGCATCATGGAAAGAGCTTTCATTTATCTACCTCCTGGTACTTCCATATATGATCAAATGGGACAATGGAACTGGGGCCCAAAACCCTCCTATAACAACTTCACTACCACAGGGGTCTGTCCTTGTATAACTTCTTACATTACTCTATTAGTCCTAATAGTTAATTAACAAGCAAAGTGGAAGGAATTAAGAAGGTGATAAAGCATTTTGACAAAACATAATGTGGATTAAAGAGGATTTGGAGAGAAAGTTACATGAAAGAAAGTAGTTCACGTGGAGAAATGACATTTATCTATGAAGCAGACATTCCTTTGGAGGGATTAGGACTCTGAAACCTTGGGCAGGGAATTGTGGGGGTGGGGTGGGGTGGGGGAGGTGTTCTATGAAGAACAGGGAGCATGACAGGGGCCCTGAGGGAAGAGCCTAATACTAAGGGAGACCAGAACCTAGTAGGAGCAGACAGAGCCCGGCAGAGACAATGGCTTTTTTAGTACATGATGAAGCAATGGTGGCATTTGATATTTAAAATAATTATTTCAACACAACAGAACTGAAGAAAAAAAAAGACTCACAAAGACAAATTTCACATGGGGTTTTTGCTCATGTTAAGGGGGAAAGTAAAATGGAGATGAATGGGGATGTGGAAGGGAAAGGGGGAGGGATAGAAGGTAACAGAGAGCCTGGCCATGATGAAGAACCTTCTGCCCATGGATGGAAATGA
>PVHP010052098.1:0-11222 GCA_004024765.1 Zapus hudsonius
ATATATATATATATATATATATATATATATATATAAATCAAATCTAGAGATAGTAAAATGTTCAGTGGTTGGGGCAGGGGAGTATGCTGGGCTGAACATCCAACCAGACAAGGTTTATGGGAGGAATGTCATTATTTCAAATTTACAGATCCAGGGGAAGTTCCATCAATGTTGGAAGAAGCTGGCTCCCATTCATAGATCCAAGCAGAGAGAAACCACCAAATAGCCAGCGATATAAGCAAGCATAGACTACCAGAGCTCAAACTGCTCTCACCACATCTTTGGGCTAGGAATTCAGATCCACCCCACCATGGCCCCTTCTTTTTTTTTTAAGAGAGAAAGAGACAGACAGAGAGAGAGAGAGGAGAGAGAGCGCCACTTCCTTGTGGGTCTGGCTCATGTGGGTCCTGGGGAATTGAACCCGGGGCCTTAGGCACTGGAGGCAAGTGCCTTAACCGCTGAGCCATCTCTCCAGCCCCAACATGGCCCCTTCTATCAGGCTGCTAGAGACATACCCAGGAAGCTTAACCAAAAACAACTGAGGCCCTGGGTGTGGTGGCGCACCTCTTTAATCCCAGCATTCAGGAGGCAGAGGTAGGAGGATCCTGTGAGTTCAAGGCCACCCTGAGACTACATAGTGAATTCCAGGTCAGCCTGGACTAGAGGGAGACCCTACCTCAAAAAACAAAAAAAAAAAAAAAAAAAAAAAAAAAAAAAAAAAAAAAAAAAAAAAAAAAAAAAAAAAAAAAAAAAAAAAGAAAAAGAAAAAAAAAAAACCCTGAGGCTACTGAAGACCTAGTCAAAAGCCTGTGGGGGAGGGGAGGAAGTCATGAGCCTTAGGGGAGTAAAGCCTGCTGTTGTCTGGCTAAATACATATATTATGCCTACCAAACTGCCTTATAAGCACTTTTTTTTAAATGACCATACCCATATGTCGTAGTCAGCCACAGGCTGCTGGGATGAATCTCCAACCAGGCACAGTTTTGGGAGGAAAATATTTATTAAAGATCCAGGGGAAGTTCCAGAATGGCAAAAGAGGCTGGTCCCCTTTCACATCCAAGCAGAGAGAGAGAAAACCATCACCAGCACCTCCAAAGCAAGCAAGCACACTCCAACTCTAACTAGCAAACAACAGGAACTCCATTCTTGAGCTCTGACTGCTCTTTGCATATGTATAGCTGGAAATTCACTTCCACCCCAGAATCACCTTAGGACTGGAGCCTAGGTGACACCTCCTCCAGCCAGAAGGCTGGAAAAAATCTTTAATACACTTTTGAATCTATTGGGGGCCCCTCAATCATACTACCACACCATAATTAATGCTACTCTCACCTTTGGCTAGAGAAGCTTCTCCTTTTCAGATGGCAGTGACCACTGGGATAACGCAAGACACTGTAGTGCTGGGACGAAATGAGAGTGTAGTGTTCAGCACTGGGTCATCTCTATCACACTTCCGGAGGTTTAGGGTCTATTACAGAAGAGGTGGCAGAAATATTTTAAGAGCCAAAGGAATGGTAGGATCGCTTATAACACAAACTTCTAGACACAAAATGGCTTTAATAGTCATGACTTCACAGTGCCTGGTAATACCTACAAAAGTTAGGAGGAAAAGAGGATAACTGTGAGGGCAACTGGGCACATGGTGTCCAGAAGATGAACTTCAATTATAGCAAAACAGAATTTGTCCTTGGGACTAACTTTGGTTACAACATAATAGGACTCTATCAGTCAGAGGCTCCATCATAGTATGTACACCCAAGCAATAGTCATAATATGGGCACAAAAGCTCTATCTTCAAAGGGACAGGGTTAGCTAAAGTTAGGGTTTGAATGCCAATAGCGGCCATTTTGTAAACAGGGATGCCTGTGGCCAAGGTCAGTGCAAAGGAAAGATAGAGGTCATATGGGATGATCAAAGTTTTACCATGTCTGAGCCGGGCGTGGTGGCGCACGCCTTTAATCCCAGCACTCGGGAGGCAGAGGTAGGAGGATTGCCTTGAGTTCAAGGCCACCCTGAGACAGTAAATTCCAGGTCAGCCTGGACTAGAGCGAGACCCTACCTCAAAAAACAAAAAAAAGTTTTTCCATGTGAATATAGTCAATAATGTTAGAAAAATGCTATCAGCTTATTCTTTTTTAAAAAAAATATTTTATTTATTTATTTTCAAGCAGAGAGATACAGGAGATAGATGATGAGAGAGAGAGAGAGAGACAGAGAGAGAGAGAGAGAGAGAGAGAGAGCGCACCAAGGCCACCACCTTGTGGATCTGCCCTATGTGGGTACTGGGGAATTGAACCGGGGGCCTTAGGCACTGGAGACAAGTGCCTTAACCGCTGAGCCATATCTCCAGCCCTATCATCTTATTCTTGACAAACTGCTTTATTTTGCTCTCTCAAATGTAAACTTACTCCTTTCATGTGTAACTTTCAAACCTAATATGTGCTCTTGACACTTGAGTACAGCTTCACTCTTGTGCCATTGAGCCTTAGAGTCCCCTGGTTCCTCGCCTCAGTTCTTGGTAGTCTTTTTATCAGGTGTGGCTTGACCAGTTGGCAACAGATGACACCTGAACAAAATAGAGACTAATTGAGAGGGGAAAGAGATATGGGGGAGGGTAGGGGGGAATCATAATGGTGTATTGTCTATAATTATGGATACTACCAATAAAGTTTAAAAACAAACAAACTAGCCGGGCGTGGTGGCGCACGCCTTTAATCCCAGCACTCAGGAGGCAGAGGTAGGAGGATTGACGTGAGTTCAAGGCCACCCTGAGACTACAGAGTGAATTCCAGGTCAGTCTGGACTACAGCGAGACCCTACCTCAAAAAAACAACAAAAAAACCCCAAAAAAACAAAAAATACCTGAGGAGGGCTGGTGAGATGGCTCAGCAGTTAAGGCACTTGCCTTCAGTGCCTAAGGCCCTGGGTTGTTCCCCAGGACCCACGTAAGCCATACCCACAAGGTGGTGGCCCTGGTGTGCTCTGTCTCCCTCCCTCTCTCTTTATCTCTCTGCTTGAAAATGAATAAATAAAATATTAAAAAAAATACCTGAGGGGCTAGAGAAATAGATGGTTTAGTGGTTAAGGCATTTGCCTGCTAAGCAGAAAGACTGGAGTTCAAATCCCCAGTACCCATATAAAGCCAGATGCACAAGGTGGCGCATGTGTCTGGAGTTTGTTTACAGTGGCTGGATGCCCTGGTGTGCCCATTCCCTCACTGTGTCTGCCTCTTTCTCTCTCTCTCAAATAAATAAATAAATAAATAAGTAAAATATTTAAAAAAAACCTGAGGCTATGGGGAGTCATACATTCGCATTCAAACCACCTTACCTACCAAGCCTAGTTTCAAATTCCCAGCTGCCCATGTAAAGCTGGGTGGGCATTCATTTGCAGTGACATGAGACCCTGGCACACACATACACAGAGAAATGAATAGTAATAAAAAATGTTCAGTGATTACCAGAGTGTGGGGACAGGGGAGAAATTTGCAGCTAGGTGGAACAAAGGATAAATCTAGCCCAGCCTAGGCTGGCCTCCAAGCCACAGGGATTCTTACCTCTGCCTCCTAAATGCTGGGAACAGAGGATTTTTGTTTTGTTTTGGTTTTTCGAGGTAGGGTTCACTCTAGTCCAGGCTGACCTGGAATTCACTATGTAGTCTCAGGGTGACCTTGAACTCATGGCAATCCTCCTACCTCTGCCTCCCCGAGTGCTGGGATTAAAGGCGTGCGCCACCACGCCCAGCCAGAGGATTTTTAGGGCAGTGAAAATATTCTGCAGGATACTGTTATGGGAGATACCTGACATGCATTTGTGGGTCTTAATGTAAACTATGGATTTCAGTAAATAAAAATGTGTCCTTTTGTAAATTGTAATAGGTATTGTTAGGACCCCAGACCCCGACTCAAAAGAAGACTCTGACCAACTCTCCTATGCAACATGCAAAGGGTTTTATTAAAAATAACCAGGCATGCCCAGGGCTCAAGTGCATATCCATAGCAGGACAGAGGCAAAAAAGCCAAGAGCCAAGTTCAGCAGATCCTGTAAGGGAAATCCAAACATGCATCACAATTCAGGGAATCTTTACAGGCTTTTCCATTAACCTGGGCATTTGCACATTCTTTCCATATCTATAGAACCCAAGGCCAGGCCATTCTCAGTCTTAACCACAGATGCAAGATTACAGGGAAACAAAGGCAGGATTATAGGGGCAGGGTGAGGTGGGGGAGGCACATACCAACATACCATTCTGGGGTAGATATTTCACTTTATTTCCTTTTACTAATAATTAGCTCCCTCTTGTCCTGAGATTCTCTACTTTTATTCTAATTTTTAATTTTTCTCTAACAGTATCACATAATGGAAAATGGAAAGTGCAAGAGAGGAAAGTGGTTGAGAAGCTATATGGGGGACTATGCTTCATGCTCAATTTTTCAGGAAACCTAAGTGCTTGAAAAAAAAGGTTATTAGGGGCTGGGAATGTAGCTCCTTTAGTAGAGTACTTGTCTAGCCAGATAACCCCCTGGATTCGGCCTCCAGCACATTAAAAACTGGTTGTGGAGCCGGGCGTGGTGGCGCTCGCCTTTAATCCCAGCACTCAGGAGGCAGAGGTAGGATAGCCGTGAGTTCAAGGCCACCCTGAGACTACAGAGTGAATTCCAGGTCAGCCTGGGCTATGGCCCTACCTCAAAACAAACAAAATTTCCTGGATTAATCCTGAATCTGGCATTGTAGTTAAGCTCATACCTTCCAAACTTGGGTGTCATGGCTGGTTAGTTCAGCCATTCAGAATCCCAATTTTGGTTCCTAGGTGGGCTTTACCCCTAGCTTCTCATGGGCAGAAGCATTCTGTACTCTCTTAATCTAAAAAAATTCTCTCTAACCTTATCCTCTGGTCTGTGGATTTCAATTCTTTCAATTCATAACAAGAATCCCAGGACACTCCAAAATTCTGGTTTCAAAGCAGCAACTGACCTACTAACACCTGAACTCAAAGGTAGAGACACTTTAGTGAAGTGGAAAACATTTTAAGTTCTTGTGTGCTTTGAGTTTTTAGTTTGTTTTTTTTTGAGGTAGGGTCTCACTCTAGCCCAAGCCGACCTGGAACTCAAGGCAATCCTCCTACTCTGCCTCCCGAGTTGCTGGGATTAAAGGCGTGCACCACCATGCCCGGCTTTGAGTATTTTTATAGAAAGCCAAAAATTGACAAGAATTATTAGGTGCACATGCTTTTGATCCCAGCACTAAAGAGGCTAAACAGGTGAGTTCCAGGCCAATCTCTCTATGCAGTAAGACCCTATCTCAATAACAAAAAATGCAAACCTTTGTTTGTGTGTTTGAGGTAGGAGCTCTCTCTAGTCCCAGGCTGGCCTGGACCGCACAGCGATCCTCCTACCTCTGTATAGGCCTGGCTTCAAAAGTTTCTGCAGTGCTGATCAAATGAAGTCTGCACATGCAGGCTCCCCAACACCTTAAATGCATACTGAAGGTCCCGTTTCTTTTTTTTAAAATATTTTATTTATTCATTTTCAAGCAGAAAGAGAGAGAGAGAGAGAGAGAGAGAGCGAGCGAGAGAGCACACCAGGGCCATCACCTTGTGGGTCTGGCTTATGTGGGACCTGGGGAATTGAACCCAGGGCCTTAGGCACTGGAGGTGAGTGCCTTAACCGCTGAGCCATCTCTCCAGCCCTGAAGGTCCTGTTTCTTCAAATGTCCAGGATACGTGTGAGCTCAGGGCATCCTCTGAGTACAGGCAGGGCTGGCAAGAGGCACACACCAATCCCGCCCGAGATAATCCTTTTGTGTGGGGGAGGGGTGTTTCCAGGTAGGCTGACCTGGACTTCACTAGGTAGTCTCAGGGCGGCCTCGAACTCACTGCCATCCAACCCCCTCTGCCTCCCTTCCGAATTCCTAAATCACAGCAATGGTGATTTAGTGCGGGTGGGCTTTGGATCGTAGGGCTGGTGAGGCAGAGCCATGACGAGTCTGCGCCAAGTTCGGACCTAAGAATCACCTTTGAATCCACCACCGAACGTGTTTCAATAACCCTTTCCCGGTATTTCTGCAGGCATCTCGGCGTCACACAGCCAGAGAGGAACCGACCCGTCCAGCGTGGGCGCGCCTCTCGCGCCCGTGAGCGACGCTGACTCCTGGAAAGCGCTCGGCCTCTCCGCCCGGCCCGGCAGCTCACCCCGCGCAGCACCAGCCCCTCGGCGCCGCCGCGTGACCGCGGGCTGCCGGAAGCCAGGGGGCGTGTCCGGCGGGGGCCGCCCTACCCAGCGGCCAATCGGCGGGCGCAGCTCATGAATAGTGAGCGCCCGGCGCCGCCCCGCCCCCCGTCGCGGCGCCGTCTGCCCGCGCAGACCCCGGAGCGCGGCCGCGGCGAAGATGGCGACCGCCATGTACTTGGAGCACTACCTGGACAGTAAGCGACCTAGCCGAGTCGCTGCCCGTGGGGGCCCGCGCTGCCGCCGCCCCCCGCACGTCGCGGTCTGCGTGAGGCACCGGGGGCTCGAGCGCGGGCGGGAACGGCTCGCAGGGGCGGCGGGGACGCGCGGGAAGGGCGGTGCGGGGACGCGGGAGGGCCGGCGCTGGGCGCGGTGCGGGTTCCCGCCACCTCAGGCGCGCCAATTCCTGGTGCGTCATGGCGGGGCGGGGCTTCGGGCTCGCCCCGCCCTCTCCGGGTTGGCTCCTCCTTCGCTGCCCAGTCGGGGCAGCCACGCCCCCGGGTCGCGCCGGAGGTGTGGCCCTTGGATCGGTTCGGGCCTGGGGCCCCTCGCCTGTGCGCTGGAGTCCCTATCGAGCTCAGCTTTGGCGACTCCGTGTGCGAGCCCAGGGAGAGTGCGTTTTTCGCGGGAACTCGTGCCTTCCCCGCTGGGCCTGGGCAAAGCTCAGGAATAACGGGCTTGAGGTTCCAGGCAGTTCTAGTTCTATTTTCAGATGGCAAGATTGGGTCTCCCTGAGAGCCGGGAGGATGGTCATTTCCCTCACTTTACAGAGGAGGAAACGAAGCCCCTTAGAGAGAGGTGGGATCCAGCAGTCGACAGAGGGACACGAGTTCTCTGCTGCTTTGCTTTCTTGGCTGGGTCTAAGGAGTGGGACTCGGGTGGTTCTTTACCCTGATGTCCATCAGTGGGCGTCCTGGGGTGAGGTCAAGGTGGTTCCGTGGCGCCTGTGTGTTCTGGGCACTTTGTCATATTTGGGGTGTGGAGAAGAGTCTCATTTTTCTTCACACTTGGGGCACAGTTTTTTTTCAAGTTCAGAAGATTACCGCCTGGGAATAAATGTAGGTCAGGAGCACAGGAGTAGTGACTGGGTCCAGGAGAAGACCGGTTTGGCTGCTAGGCTTTGTGTGGTAGCAACCACAGGCTTGAAACAGCAGATTTGTAAGAACTGATGTAGGACGAAAATGACCACAGCTGCGGTGAGTAGACGAACTCCCTTGTAGGTCTAGAGGTAGAGGTTGCCTGGACTAGGCATGTAGTACAGATAGGAAAACCCTATGGTTCTGCTTGCCAGTAGTTGGCCTGCAGGTTAGGGTCAGCCACAGGGTTTACTTAAGTAAAATTAAGAAAGAGTCTCCTAGTGGCACCAGTGGCATTTCCAGTGTAGTTAGGGGCTGCTGCTTTGGGCAGTGTAGAGAGAGCACATTTGTCTTTATTCCAGGCTCCCCAGGACAGCATGGTCTCTAGTACTTGGGGCAGTCAGTTTAAGAGTAAAGTTGGAGAGATAATGGATGACTAAGGTTTCTGGCATTACCAAGGGATGTAACCCAGGGGTGAGAAAAAGTGGGGTCCTGTGGGAGGAGTTACAGCTGTTTAGTTACCTGTCTGCTGCTGGACTAGCTCCTGTGCTTCTGAAGTGTGCCGGCCTGTTGTCAGCACAGTTTGGTGGTACCTGCCCTTTGGTCCCAAATCCGAACAGAAACAAAAAGATGAAGCAGATGAGCTGTTGCAGGCTTTGGCTATAAGTAAGGCCTTGGGGGCAGATTTTGTCTTCTGAGAAATACAGGGTTTCCATGTCCCTTTCAGGCATTGAAAACCTTCCCTGTGAACTTCAGAGGAACTTCCAGCTGATGCGAGAATTAGACCAAAGGACAGAAGGTGAGTGTAGTAGAGCTGGGCTCTGAGGTAGTAGAGGACATAGGACAACCGAGGGCTCCAAGGGGAGCTGGTGAAGCTGTCACTAGGCATTGAATGGTGTCTTGGAGGAGGTGTGGCACTTTTTTGAAACAGGGTCTCTCTGTAGCCCAGGCTGGACTGACAGTTCTTTTTTTTATATTATTTATTCATTTTCAAGTAGAGAAATGAGAGCACCAGGGCCACCACCTTGTGGGTCTGGCATATGTGGATACTGGGGAATTGAACCTGGGGCTGTAGGCAAGTGCCTTAACTGTTGAGCCATATTTCGAGCCCTGGACTGAAACTTCTGATGCTCCTGTATCAGCCTTCATAGTGCAGGGAGTGAGGGCAACATTGATACTTTTAAAGTAGTGTATTGTTTCTTGGGTTCTTATCTTCATGTTACATCTTTTTAACCTTTTTTTTTTTTTTTTCTCAGTCAAACATTTGTTGACTTTAATCCCAGCACTGGGGAAGCAGAGGTAGGAGGATTGCCGAGTTTGAGGCCACCCGAGACTACATAGTGAATTCCAGGTCAGCCTGGACTAGAGCAAGGCTCTACCTCAAAAAACAAAACTCGGGCTGGAGAGATGGCTCAGCGGTTAAGGCACTTGCCTCCAGTGCCTAAGGCCCCCGTGTTCAATTCCCCAGATCCCACATAAGCCAGACCCACAAGGTGGTGGCCCTGGTGTTCTCTCTCTCTCTCTCTCTCTCTCTCTCTCTCTCTCTCTCTCTCTCTCTCTCTCTCTGCTTGAAAATGAATGAATAAATAAAATTTAAAAAAAACTCAATCAAATCAAAAAATTTTCTATTTTACCCTGTTACTTAGTGGTGCATGCCTTTAATCCTAGCACTTGGGAGACAGAGGCAGGAGGATCACTGAGGCCAGCCTGGGATTACAGTCAGTTTGGGC
Organism: Zapus hudsonius; assembly: GCA_004024765.1. Classification (NCBI taxonomy): domain Eukaryota; kingdom Metazoa; phylum Chordata; class Mammalia; order Rodentia; family Dipodidae; genus Zapus; species Zapus hudsonius. Next base: position 9,033 of record PVHP010052098.1, read on the forward strand.
TACAGTGAGACTCTACCTTAAAAAATTTTTTTTTTCCTGTTTTCACCAGGCATGGTGGCACATGTCTTTAGTTCCAGCACTTGGAAGGCTGAGGTAGGAGGATTGCTTAAGTTCCAGGTCATCCTAGCTAGAGTGAAGTTTTGCCCCAAAACAAAAAAAATTCCTATTTCTAAATTGCAAGTGTATTACAGCAAATGCAGAAGTATTTCAGATCTATGATGTTTTGTAGTTTTGGAATATTTGCATATGTGATGAACTATCTTGGGGGTGGGACCCAAGTCTAGACACAAAAATACATGGATTGATGGTAATTTTTGTTGTTGTTTTTTCAAGGTAGGGTCTCACTCTAGCCCAGGCTGACCTGGAATTCACTATATAGTCTCAGGGTGGCCTCAAACTCATTGCAATCCTCCTCTTTCTGCCTCCCTAGTGCTGGGATTAAAGGTGTGTGCCACCATGCCAGGCTTTTTTTTTTTTAAATATATATTTATTGTCCATAATGAGTTACATTATTTAGTGGGCAAACCATGCGTTGTTATCCCGAATTCCCCAATTCCCCCCCTCCCCCTCCCTGATCAGTTGGATATCCTCCTCCGTGGGCTGTCTGGATTAGTCCTTGTGGCAAGGGATCCTGGATAGCCTAGTACTCAGCCCGGATTCCTGGCCCAAGTGTGTTCTTACTGAGGGGTGCCATGCCTCCGGACAGTCTCCCCCACCACGGCTCTCACAATCTTTCCGCCCCCTCTTCCGCTCAGTTCCCTGAGTCGTGGTCATGCCAGGCTTTGATGGTAATTTTATACGACGCTATTAATGGTTTTGTGTATGAAACAAGGTTTGTGTGTACTAACCCTCATTTTAATGGACTCAGATGCTGTCGCCTGGGTATAGGTTTGGGCTCTTCCATTGTGGAATCCTGTTGGTGCTCGAAAGTTTCAACTATTTTGTTAGGGAGTACCTGTTTGTTTGTTTTTAAATATTAATTTAAAAATTTAATTGAGAGAGAGGGGGGGGGAGGGAGGAGACAGAATGGTGTGCCAGAGCCTCCAGCTGCTGCAAATGAACTCCAGATGCATGCACCACTTTGTGCATCTAGCTTTTCCTTGGGTACTGGGGAATCGAACCCAGGTTTTCAGGCTTTGCAGGCAAGCACTTTAATTGCTGAACTATCTCTCTAGCCCTGGAGTACTGTTTGACCCCTGGGTATGTATAACTTCTTTCTCTCTCCCTCTTTTCTTCCTTCCCTCTCTTCCTCCCCTTTACTTTCTTCCTTCCTTTTTCTTCTTTCTTTCATTCTTTCTTCTCTCTCTCTCTCTCTCCCTCTCTCTCCCCCTCCCCCCCAGGTAGGGTTTCACTGTAGACCAGGCTGACTTGGAATTTCACTCTGTATTCTCAGGGGTGTGTGTGTGTACAAGCCAGTGTCTCTTGCTGCATACACTTGCCCACACTTATGAGGGTGGCTGTGGAAATGAACCTGGGCTGGCAGGCTTTATAAGCAAGCACCTTTAACTACTTAGCCATCTTGCTAGCTCCACAGTCTCTTTTTTCAAAATTTTAAAAATCATTTATTGAATTTATTTTATTTTATTTTTTTAATATAAATTTATTGTCCATAATGAGTTACATTATTTAGTGGGCAAACCATGAGTTGTTATCCCAAATTCCCCAATCCCCCCTCCCTCTCCCTGATCAGTTGGATATCCTCCTCCGTGGGCTGTCTGTATTAGTCCTTGTGGCAAGGGATCCTGGATATCCTAGTACTCAGCCTGGTCTTCCTGGCCCAAGTGTGTTGTTACTGATGGGTTCCATGCCTCTGGACCATCTCCCCCACCACAGCTCTCACAATCTTTCCACCCCCTCTTCCGCTCAGTTCCCTGAGTCATGGTGGGTGAGTATTAAGGCTGCCTTAATGTTGCGAGTTTAGGGGTCCTTGTGTCAAAAATCCTTGGTTTTTGTCTCATTGGCCTATCCTGTGTTGATTGAATGGCTGTGGTTATAGGTCCCTTGTTCATCTGTCATTGTCTGCTGGGTTCCCTATGGATCCTCCACGATATGACTGTGGTGGCTCCTCTCTTGCCAGGATCTCAGCCATCGGCCTATGGTGGGTTGGTAGGGTTAGATGGGCCACAGCTCTCTCGTTGCATCCTGAAAAACACAAACACATTTGGCTTATCCTGAGTTGGTTGAATGGCT
>PVHP010052099.1:0-11220 GCA_004024765.1 Zapus hudsonius
CCCCCTCCACCTCTGCTTGCCTGCTTGAAAGAGTATAGAATGAATGAACAAAAACTGAACTCAGGGCCACAGTCCTTTGAGAGCTACCTCTGTTGTGGACTGATCCCAGGTTTGAGAATAAAATCTCCTCTTTTCCACTCATACTGGTGTTGGAGTCATCATTCCAGAGACCCTCCTGCAACATTGGTAAGCAAAGGACTCATCTGGAAAAAATAGGAATGCTGGACATGTTAAAGTGAGTCTGTCTTAGCACCCAGAGTACCCCTGAGCACCAACTAGTTTGTGAATTTTAATTGTTTAATTCTTTTTTTTTTTTTTATTTTGAGGTAAGATCTTCCTGCATAGCCGAGGCTGTCTTTGAGGATGTGATTGGAGTGATCAGAGTGCACCAGCATGTCTGGCTTAGCCTGTGCATTTCAGAGTGAGCATGAGAGCAAGGGTTAAAGTAGCCTTTCTGTCCAGAAGAGATCAGGGAAGAGAAGTTGCACCGTTTTCTCTGCTTCCAAACTTGTCTATGATTCATCCTGCCCAAGGCTTTCAGAATGAGCCATTTTCCTAATGATTATGTCATTCTCTGATCAAAGACATGCAGCCATTTCTCCACAGCCGCAGAACAAAGTCCCACGGCCAGCACAGACTTAAATTCTCAGCATGGCATTTAAAACCCTCGATGATTTATCACCAGCCACCTCTCCAGAGGCATTTATCACTTATCCCTTCCATGCTCCAGGAATATTAATCTAGATTGAGTTTGAATTTTGAAAACCGATAATAAACTTTATTAATAATTTCCCCAAGCAGACACTAGTCTTATTAAATCCTCTGCCTCCCTCTTCATTCAAGGAATAAAAGCTATAAAGGGTGGGGGAGAAGGGAGAAGAGGCATGAAACAGATGTAACAGTATTTGCTCTATGAGTTCCACAGGGCCCTGTGGCAATTTCTGTCTTCCAAATTTGCCCATGTGAAGATTTCTGGTTCTACCTGATTTTCCTACTCTCAGAGACACTTATGTTTACTCATCTTGAATTTGGAACTTGAAAACAGTTCTGCAAAAGAGAATGTGACTCAAGTTGAAGCACTACATGACTTTCAAAGCTAGGTCACAGACAAGATATAGACTACCCTTTACACTGTCAATTCTGTCACTATATTGAAATGAACTCCAACTAGACTTTTTGTAAGGAGACTATGTGGAAAAGCCCGAGTAGAGAGGAACTGAAGTCACCAATTATCATCAAGAATTGAATCACAAGAAGTGTGATGCGTCTAGCAATCAGCTTTCAGGTCTTACAGCTAAGGACGAAGGCTGGATACAGAAAAGGCACGATAACCCCACTAAGCTCTGCTCCAAATCTTGATTAACAAATTGTCTTTCTCCACAAGTTTTGGAATGATTTATTATATAATCATAGAAAGTGGATTAGGTTCTTTGGGCAAATAATCAGATAAGTGAAATTTTAGTCATCCCCTCAGAATTTGAGTTAGAAGTGAAGCTACTGTGCTCAGTGTTTTTCTCTGAAACTCCCAGTCCCAGATTTCAACTGGACTATGAACCTGGTGTCTGAAGGTCTCTGCTGACAAACTTTCACCCTCTTTTCTCTGATGCCTTCCTGGCTATCTCTGTGCCCTGGGCTTGTCAGGTCTTTGCCACTGTGTTCTTACCAGACAGTTCTTGGGGGCTCTATTTGCTGGTCAACATCTGCAATGTTAGTGAATGTAATACTCAGTTGTCTTGGGAAACTTGAAGAAATAAAATTATTGTGTAAGTACTCTCAAGAAAATCACTTTCTGCTTTAGAATTCTGCTAACAATCACAGTCCAAAAAAGGATTCCACAGCTCTAATGAAAAGGATGCCAAATGATCATGAAGTGCTAGTGAGGGAAAAGGGATCAAAGAAGCCCTGCTTGCTCCACCAGTCCTTTCACTCACAATCCCAAAGCATTTCCTGCCCTTCATACAACCCTACTCACTGCAAGCTTTTCGTCTGTGCTGGTACCTTTGCCTGGAAATACTTGAAACTTTTCTTTTTGACCAAGTTCAAATAGTAACTGCTTTCAGCAACTAGGCCTAGTGATAATCTTGTCCAATTTCATAATTCCACAGATGTTTGTTCAGGTTTTCATACCTCCTTTTTATCATGAACACATAGACTATGTCCTTATCCAGACATTCAGCTCCCTACTAATCTTTACTTCCTCAAAATATTTACCCTAGCGCCTCTCACAGAATAGATCCTCAGTCCAAGTGTATGGAGTTCAATTTCTAGAAAAGGAATAATGAAACATACGGTTATAATAACGTGTCATATTCATCATGCTTTAGACTATAAGATGCTTTATTAATTTCATTTTTTTTAATTTTAGAAGTATGTACACGATTCTAAGGGTGCTGTTCACACATACATATATTTACATATGATGTAACTGGATATATCATCCTTTTGCATTTCTATGAATTACTTTTCTCACTATTTGGCCTTAACTGTATATATAAACTCAAAAAATGTCTTTAAATATCCACCTGAGAGGGCTGGAGAGATGGTTCTGTGATTAAGGCATTTGCCTCCAGTGCCTAAGGCCCCGGGTTCAATTCCCCAGGTCCCACATAAGCCAGACCCACAAGGTGGTGGCCCTGGTGCATTCTCTCTCTCTCTCTCTCTCTCTCTCTCTCGCTCTCTCTCTCTCTCTCTGCTTGAAAATGAATAAATAAAATATTTTTTAAATGCTAAAAAAAAAGATCTACCTGAGAGAACCAAGGAAGCTTAGTGAGAAAAAGTTATGACACATACTTAGTATTTAATATGGGTAGTTGGCAGAAGCTTATACTGATTATTTATATCAGGCTAAGAATTAATAAGCCATTCTAACAGATTAAAATGAACATCAGAAGTAACAGAAACTATAAGAAACAGAAAATTTAACACCTTAACATCACATTTACTTCAAGCTAAAAAATATGTTAGCATTTGCTATTTCACAATATTTGTTAGATATAGTGAAAAGCTGCTACTTTGGAAGTGAGGTAAATGATATAAAATAGTTGGTGCATGAATGAATTCTATCTTACTAGCAATATGACATACATCTTCCATTCAAAGATATTGAAATCAATCCTTTCATTATGCAAGATTTTTTTCCAGCTACGGCATTACAATTAACCCATTTCCATATGAACAGGGATCTGCACTGATTTTACACTAATTCTTAAAATGAATAATTGAGTTATTGGAGGCAATGTCTCAAAAAACTGACTCTTGTTTGGCACTTGAAGTAACAAGTCCTGAGCCATGAGTTAATCAAGAAAACTATACATAGGTCTTCATTAACATACCAAGAATCAACCCACCAATAAAAGAATCAGTGCACACGCACATTTAATGGTGCAGAATTCAATCACATTTAACTCAGTCTGAAAATTATCAGTATCTTAATAATTTCTTGTGTTTACATAGACTAGAAGCTTTGCTGAGGAAAGAGCACAATTATTTTGCGTATTTTCTTTGATTAACCACATTTAAGAGCAGATGTCATTATCCATACTTGACAAAATATCAAAAAAAGCAAGTAACTCTGCCAAGGTCATACTTCCAGAGAGAAACCTAAATCACCCTGAGACATCCTGCCTGCAAGACAACATATAATTCTATAACTGGAGACTTCCAAGTTATTGTGTGGTCTCAATGGTACTGTTGGTAATCCTGGCTTTCCTCAGCATGATAAATTCAGTGAGTGAGAAAGCATGGAAAGTGATGAAGAAGGCACCACACAGAAGGAGTTTGGGGTTCCAAGTCTGCTAAGAAAAAAATATAGATGAAATCCCCAAGATAAATCTATGTGTCCAACTATTATGAATAGCAGTGTCTTGACCATAAATATCCTATATGGTGGTGTCGTAGTCAGCCACACGTTGCTGGGATGAATCTCCAAACCAGGCACAATTTGGGGGAGGAAAAAATTTCTTGAAGTAACAGACCCAGGAAAAGTTAAGGAAAAAAGGCTGGCCCCCTTTTACAGAAGCAAGCAGAGTGAAACAGCACCTCCAGAAGCAAGCAAGCAACTGTATCACTGTAATTACAAAGTGCAGAACTGCCAGACTGGTTCCAACTTTTCTTTTGCATATCTATCCCTAGTATTTTGCATCCAAATAAGAAAGGGTCAGTCCCCAGGAGGCTAGGCCAAAGTGATTTTTCCTCCAGCCAGAAGCCTGGAGACAATTAACAATTTAATAAACACAATTATAATAAATTCTATGGGGGGGACATTATTCAAATTACCACAGGTGGTGACTGTAAACATCTTGTAATATGTTAGGGACAGCTGTCACTTGGTCATTCATGATTGGGAAATCACCCAGTTGTAATACAGGCCTCTTTGGAAATTTTGGAGGGCAAAAGTTGCTGCAGATTTGATTTTGGAAAATCCTAGATCCTGGGTAATAATCAAACAGGGGGTGAAGGAAGTTTGAAGGTAAAATGAAGATGCAAGAGTTGTCTTAGGCTGTTGATATGAGCCTGTTTTTTCCGCAGACATATTTGGTGTCTGGTGGTTTGCGTATCAAGTTAGGGGGTGCCATGAAATGAAAAGGGAAGGGGAGGAGAGGACAGGAGAAGGTAGGGAAGAGGAAGGAAAGATGGGAAAGGGGAGAACAGGGGAGAGAAAGAAAGGGAATAGGGGAGGGAAACAGAAAAAGGGAAGAGGATAGGAGCAAAGGGAAAGATGGGGAAGGGGAGGGGAAGAAAGAGAAGGGAATCATGGTGTAAAAGTTGGGGTTGGTGTTAGATTTTGATTGGATAATAAAAGGCACACCTACCCATATTCCTCTGCCCTGTGGCAGTGGATGGGAAACACATTTGCTCTGTTGGACTAAAAAGGCTTTAGGAACCCTTCTGATTATATTGCTACCATTCTCAAGATGAGCAAAGAGCTTCTGAAAATTATAGAACAATTCATTTCCTGAGTGCTGTATCTTGGTTAGTTGTCCTTAAATGCATAAAAGTGCAGGTTGTTTTCTAAACAAAGCTGAGAGCAAGTGAAGCTCTTCCAGGTAGCATCAGCTCCAGGTAAGAGAGCAAAATGGCCTCTCTTTAAGTATGTAACAGCAAAGTTCACAGAGAACGTGAGCTGACTCATTCAATGTGCTTCCAGGAGATGAAGGGATATTAGCTTTCTGAAGAAAACAAGGTTGAGAGAACTTTGCCCATAAATCAGCAATTACTGGTAGTTAGTCAATATCACAGGTTTGATAAAGTTCCAGAGCCCACTAATGGTATGAGAACATTAAGACTTTGGTCACAAAGTCACAGCAAGTCCTTACACAGATTTCCTCTGGAGCTGTCTGGACTTGGAGCTGCTGCTATGAATAACAAGCATGGTGTTTTTCTTATGCTCTTATTCCAAGGCGCTGTGCTGTACTCACACCTGGTGAGAAGGAAAGCAGGCCAGGGTGGACATGACTATTTCAGAAGTCTGATTTATAGAAAGTTAAACCCTTGGATTCACAGCACATGCCAAAACTCTATCCCTTAAATTTGGCTGATAATTTACTAGGTTGCTCAGTTACTTACAAGATTGGACCAGCTTTAGTCTTCTGAGACTAAATGGATACCAACTTGGGCTATCTTCTTTTATCTTGTATCAACTTTTATAGTAAAATGAACATGGATTAACTCTTCCCAATGCCCAGGAAACCTAACACTGTATAAAGAAATTTAAAAAAATCAATTTTTAACAAGAGTCTATCCATTTGCACAGCCAGTTGAAATTCAGGTGTTGTTTTGTAATATTAGTAATATCATACCATTCAGATATAATATTCTGTAATGATATGACCTTAATTCACATCTCACACTGCACCCTAAATCAGAATCCACATTTTATCAGGATCCCTAGAAAATTCCCAATCACACTGTCGCTTGGGAAATATTGGCCTTTAAGACATTCCCTGCTTTTACTGCAAAATTGCTTGCTAGGGAGCTCATACCTGTTTTGATTCCTATCCATAGTTAAAAGACACACAAAATGTGATACCCACCTCTCAATTCAAGTGGATATAAGTTTTTATTAGTGAGAGAATAAACCACTGATTCTAAGATTCCCTCAAATGCCCCATTATCAAAATTTGACCTCCAAACAGAGTAGCTCAAAAATGAATTCTTTTAAATGCTTCTGTTGGTTTTCCAGAAAGGTGTGCTTGTATGATTGCATTGAAGTTTTCCAGCTGCACAAAAGGTATGGGGAAATAGTCATCGTTGGGAAATAGAACACACACATGTGAAATGAGCTCATGGTCTCTTATCTATAAATAGTCCACATGGTATGAATGGAAATGGACTTAGTAAATAAAGTGCTTCATTCCATAACAGATTGATCCCAACTGGAGGTTGTTTGATCTTGTCTGGCCCATCTCCAAGATGTTGGTGCTGCCCTGGAAGCTGCAGGCATTCCAGGAGGCAGGCTGAGAAGGAATGTGCCTGCAGCCCATCCCCCTCCTGGCTCCTCAACCCTCTTCTCTCTGTGGCCTGTCCTGTGAGTCATTTAATTTAGAGGAACAGCTTCTACTTTAAAGCAATCAAGTTTTTACCATTCAGGCTGAAATAATAAGAAGAGAAATAGCAAGAGAATATTGTATCATAAAGGAGGGTTATTCTTGGTAATATTTTGATAAGCCCATTACAGCAGCAAGGTCAATTTCTCCTCAATATTCTAGTAATCTCCTTCTAACTTATAAACCAGGAAAGGAAAAAAAAGAAAGTCTATTTAAAAGTTGTTTTTCATATTTTTAAATGACTTTGAAATAGCTAAATTCTTTCAAAGAAATGAAGAATTTAACAAAGTGCAAGGTGGAAGAGTATGAGTTTGTGGGCAGTCTGCACTACATAGCAAGACCCTAACAAAAGGAAGGAGAAAGGAAGGAAGGAAGGAAGAAAGGAAGGAAGGAGCTAGTCATAACAGTTATAGTATCACAAAAGATTATATTAAAAATACTTTCTCAGGAGCTTCTGATTAGACAAACTTTGTATCTCACAGCACATTCAGGAGATGAAGGAGAAAGACATTGGTGATGAATGTGAGCTGTCAGATGGCTCTAGGTTTAGTGGAGATTTTACAATGAAGGGTTCATCAATTATTGTAAAGATTTAATTTAAAATATATTTATATGACTCCTTAATCATCTATTTAAATTTATTTTTAAAGATATGAAGAAATATTTATGGTTCAACAACAAAAACAGGATATAGAACTTCATATATCAAGAGAGATAGGTAACTGATAAGAATCTTCAGTGTTTTTTAAATTTTAATTTACAGGCTCTTTTAAAATGGGGAAAGGAGGGCTGGAGAGATTGCTCAGTGGTTAAGGCACTTGCCTCCAGTACCTAAGGCCCTGGGTTCAATTCCCGAGGATCCACATAAGCCAGACCCACAAGGTGGTGGCCCTGGTATCTCTCTCTCTCTCTCTCTCTGTATCTCTCTGATTGAAAATGAATAAATAAAATATTTTAAAAATGGATGATTTTTAAAAAATACAATAAAATGGGGAAAGGATATTAACAGTTGTGAAAGGTTATAAATGAGTGAATACTGAGAGTTTACGGGATAACGTAGTCTCTTCCACTGAAGGACTGGGGTATATAGTTCAATGGTAGACCACTTGTTAATCATGTGTGAGGCCTTGGGTTGGATCTCAAATGCTGAAAAAAGTATCTTTCAATGAGGAGAAAATAGTTGTGAAGATTTGAAAACCTTGAACTAGATAGACTATTCATACTGAAATTCTCCAATGATCACTTATCACTTTTGCTTTACCTGTATGGACAGAAAATCTCTTTTCTATGGGTTACCATGTCATTTGTGAATAGATGTCAGCCAGGGACTTGCCTAATGCAGATACTCAGCAACTCTTTAAAAAGCATCACCATTACTGGAAAGAAGTAAGATAGAGAAAAAGTGCAGACTTACTTACCTGAGTTTCTGGCCATGAGTTTTAGCTTCATGGCTGTGGGTTCTACCCAGCTTAAAGTTATATTAGGTTTTCATTTTTTAATATAATATATTCCCTATAGGTCCATATCACTTTATTTTAATGTTTTTCAGGTCACTCTAAAATGCCCATGTTCACTTATAAATGACATTTTCAACTGCTCACTAGAAGCTGCAAGTGAGGAGGCCCACATTCAAGTCTCAACTCTGCAAGTCACTTGTCCCAACTCTTTGGGTACATCACCCAGTCTTTTAAGGGTTTTCTCTTGTCTACCAACAAAGGATTTAGACAAGAATGAATGTGAAGGTCTACTCTGACACTTTGCAATGGAAAGCCTTAATTAGTGATCTTCAACCTGTATTAGTCAGGGTTCTCTAGAGGAAACAGAGTTGATAGAATGGATTATAGTAAAAGGGAATTTATTGGGGTAGCTTACGACAGTCCAACAATATCAGTCTGCAGGCCCACAGGGGAAGAAACCAGTAGCTGTTCAGTCCACGTGGCTGGAGGCCTCAGCAGTCCCAATCCAGCCCAGAAGGCCTGATGGCTTCCTGGGGAGCAGCTGCTCTTCAGTCCATGATGCGAACCGAGGAAACTGGGTTTCGATGTCCAGGAAGGGTAGGAGAGCTGATTTGAGTGCAAGTCACGAACAAGCACCAGCAGCCAACAAGCAGGGTGCCAAGGAGAGAATTTCTTCTTCTTTATATAGCCTTAGGGTGGGGTCTTGCAACCCTTCCCAAGACTTAATGGTTTCCTGAGTCTCTGGAATTTCCTTCCTGCATGGCCCACACAGGAAAGGATGTTTACTTCCAACTTCTTTGAGCTTCTTTATATCCTTCCCCTTGCTGAGAGGCTGCCTTCCTGTAAACATCCTCAGAGACCCACCCAAGATAATTAAAAAGATCAAGTTGACAACAAAACCTAACCATCACACAACCTGTTTTAATAAATATTATCAGTATCCTTCCATTTGCATACTGTTCTATCACTCACCAAGTACTTCCTTTCACTTGCATGATTTCCTTTGAATTTCTCCAGTGCCTGTGAGTTAGGCACATTTCAGAGAAATGTCAACAAGTCAGAGAAGTTGTAACTTATCCAACAGCACAGGGTTGTTAACATAGCAAGGCTGAATAGACAGGTCTTCCTGTTCCCACATTCATTTTTTCTGCCTAATCATATAGTTACCTCAAGATTATGGTAATATAAGAGCGTGATTAGTGAAGTTTTTATGAATCATGAATTAATTCATTACCATTGAAAAGCAAGCAAGTTTCTCTGATTTAAAGACACAGAAGTAGTTACTACTGACAGCTCAGTCTCTGCTTTGGACACCACATCAGAACTCTTTGAGCCCATTTTGTAGTCTATCAAAAAGGAGTTTGGACTTCATGAGCTTGGGTTTTTCTTCTTGCTTAATATTCGGCTTTCCTTTCCGATGTCTATGAATGTTTTTAGGTTAAAATAAAATCTGAATATTGAAATGAAAACATTATAGTCTCTAAGAAGTTGAAAAAGCAAGAATGAAAGACACTCTTTGGCCATTAGTATATTACAAATCATGAACTAATATTACTGCTTGAACTCTACTTTTCAGCAAACTAGTTCATTAAGATCTTCTGTAGTCAAACGTGGTGGCTCAGGCCTGTCATTCCAGCTACTTGGGAGGCCTACACAGAAATATTATAAATTCAAGGCCTGTCTTGGGTGCAGAACCATTTCAAGACCACTCTAAAACTTAGTGAGGTCTTGTCACAAAATAAAAAGTAAAAATAAGGCTTGGGATGTAGTTCAGTGATAGAGTGTTCAACAGTTCAATCAATCTCCAGCAACCCCTTCCCTCACACATTCAGATTTCACAGAAGGGTAGATTATTTTGGCCAAGTTATGTAGAAGAGTTGCTTTTTGTAAAAGGTCATAACTAGAGAGAACAGATGTGGGAACTGGTGATAGAAACTGGGAGGGACTCACTGGGAGCGTTCCGAATGATGTCTCTACCTCTCTGCTCTGTTATTTTGTTGACATGCTTGCTTGTGATCCTAAAAGCTCACAATTGGTAGACGTTTCATTTTAAGATGGAGAAAAATGGCCTTGAAAAATAATGGAGGGTTGGGTGGTTCCAAGAGTTCAGGACAAAGGAGTTCTGAACCTTCTACTGCTGTTTGGCCCGCCTCCATACTAGAGTAGAACATTGTAACTTTTGAAGCTAACATAGAATGGATCATAACCAACATGCTGAGCTGGTGGTTTTATGCACAATTAAGCCTTGTTGGGACTTTAAAAAATTTGTCTAGTGCCATTATAGCGTGGGATGCTATTCAGCTCAAAACAACATTCCATTTAATAACTAGGCATCAGTTCTCCCTTTAAATCAGGGCCATCACTCTTTTCCTTGGGCTCGCTTGCTCCCTGGACCAGCAAAGCAAGTCGGGCACAGCATGGCCCTTAGGATGAGGAGACAAGAAGAAGGGCTGAACAGCTGAACAGTGGTGATTCAAATTCCATGTTGGCACAGAAATAGAATTTTACCCTAAGCTTTTCTTTCCTCAAATACAAACTTTTCTACTTTGCAAGAAGTATTATAAGCCACATTAAAAGCAAAACTACACAAACCCTGGGTTTACTGCTTAGCCTCACATGCATGTGCACACACACACACACACACACACAAGCACCAAGATAAAATAAATAGCAGCACCAATTACATCTTTGACATTGATATGACATTGTGTTTCCTGAAAAAAAAATGTGTCTAGAAAGGCAGGCTTGCAACAGATAATGCACCAAAAAGCTATAAATGCAAATGCCAACAAACCATGATTTACAACAATCAAAACTAAAAATAACCCAATGTCCATAAAGAATAGAATCAATTATGGTTTATGTATATAAAAGAAACTGGAAACTACTATGACACTTAACAACCCAAATCATTCTCCCTTACCTGGTGCTCAAAGAAGCCAAACCCAAAAGACTGGATAATGTGGGATTCTACACACTTAAGGGTCAAAGCTTTCCCATATTTATTTCTTGTTAGAAGTCAGGAGAGTTTAGTGACCTTTGGGTGTGCACAATGGGAGGAGTTAAGGCCCCCACGTAGGCTTCTGTGTGTTAGCAATAACCTGTTTTTGATCTGAATGCTGAGGATACAAGTGTGTCCACTATTATCAACTGTCCACCCACATTTTGTGTTATTTCTTTTTCTTTGTTGGCTTTTTGTGTGTGTGTGTGTGTGTGTT
>PVHP010052100.1:0-11221 GCA_004024765.1 Zapus hudsonius
AGGGAGGGAGGAAGGAAGGAAGGAAGGAAGGAAGGAAGGAAGGAAGGAAGGAAGGAAGGAAGGAAGGCAGGAAGGAAGGCAGGAAGGCAGGCAGGCAGGCAGGCAGGCTAGGATATAGGCTGGGGTATGAGTGCATTGCATTTGAAACAGGAAGAAACTCTTTGAGCCCTTTTTTTGGCATTTGAGACAGTCCCATTCTTTAACCCAGGCTGTCTTCGAACCCTCGAACTCACAGCAATCCTTGTACTTCGGCCTCTCAAGTGCTGGGATTATACTCCTGCACCACCAGCTCAATTCTCAAGCTATCCTGTTCCTGTGGGCTTTAATCTAGCTGCGGAGACTGCGGGGCTCCAAAGAGGCTTGGGCTCCATCTGAAGGCATCCACTCATAGCTTTCTGCCACCGGAGGAACTCCCTGAGTGTCCTTTCCAACACGGACTGAGCCCTGCAGGATATCAGTCCTGGGGATAAATGTCCTCCCCATGATTCCCAGCTCTAAGGAGCCCAGTGTGACCATCCTTAGGGTAATGAAAGGTAAGTACAAAAACATATGGGGGCCACAGGAGACCATATCTAAACCTGGAGTGATGAAAGCCTTCCAGGGCTGAGGTTGTAGCTCAGTGTAATAATAGCACTTGCAGAGCATGCATAAGGCCCTGGGTTCATTCCTAGCCCTGCAAGAGAAAGAGAGAGGGAGAGAGAAAAGGAAGGAAGGAGAGAGAAAAGGAAAGAGGGAGGGAGGGAGGGAAGGAGGAAGAGAAGTAGGGCTTCCTCAGCCAAGCATGGTAGCATCTACCCATAATCCCAGCCACTTCCTGTCTCAAACATCAAATTGAAATAGGTCTTGATCTCTTGGTACATAGCTGTCCCAGTCAGCCTGCTGTCTTTCAGGAGGCTGGCTTGTGTGTAACAGTAGCCACACACTCACACTTATCACGAGGACTTGACTTACGTAGGGGCTAAGTGCATACTACTAGTCAGATGAATCAGATCAATGCTCATCCCCTAGAAAACATACCTCCAGGGGGTTCCAGGGAGATGGCCAGTGCCCGGCCTCCACAAGGTTTCCAGATGACTCAAGAGCAGTAGATTAACGGAGAGCCAAAGCCATGATCGCCAATGCCAACCTCCTGGCACTGCCCTTCTCCCCCACACCAGTGTAGCACACAGTGCTCATGAACCGAGAATGGAGCCCCTTGCTGACCTTCACAGAGAACTTCAGGGTCATCTGTGGGAAACCCAACAGCTCCTTCTAACCCCTGACTGGGTTGGGTCATTGCATAATATAATGGGAAAACCTAGCCAGATGTGGTGGCTCAGGCCTATAATCCCAGCACTTGAAAGTGTGAGGCAAAAGGATCAGCCTGGGCTACATCATGAGACCCAGTCTAAAAAAAGAAAGAAAAGGAAACAGGAAACATAATGGAGCTGAAATATTCCTGTTGTCTGGATTTGTGTGTGTGTGTGTGTGTGTGTGTGGTTTTTCGAGGTAGGGTCTCACTGTAGCCCAGGCTGACCTGGAATTCACTCTGTAGTCTCAGGGTGGCCTCGAACTCATGGTGATCCTCCTACCTCTGTCTCCTGAGTGCTGAGATTAAAGGAATGTACCACCACATCTGGTTTTGAATTGTTTTATATATTTTTTTATTTATTTATGAGGGAAAAGAGACCGAGGGGGGAGGAAGGGAAGGAAAGAGGATGGGTGTGTCAGGACCTCTACAGCTGCAAACAACCTCGAGATGCATGTGCCACTTTGTGCATCTGGCTTTATGATCATACTGGGGAATCAAACCCAGGCCAGGAGCCTTTGCAAGCAAGTGCCTTTAACTGCAGAGCCATCTTCCCAGTCATGGCCAGAATTTTTACTGTGACTTTTCGATATTTAGAGATGTATGGATACATCATACTACCACTGGGTCATACAAGTGTATGGTGTTCAGTGCAGTAACATGCTATCCAGGGCTACAGCCCTGGCTGCTTTGAACTCACAGGGAGCCTCTTACCACAGCCACCTGAGTGCATGCTAAGCCAGTTGTTTTGCAGTTTAAAAATAATTAGCATGAGCTAGGCGTGGTGGCGCACGCCTTTAATCCCAACACTCAGGAGGCAGAGTTAGGAGGATCATTATGAGTTCAAGGCCACCCTGAGACTACATAGTAAATTCCAGGTCATCCTGGGCTAGAGCGAGACCCTAAACTCAAAAAAAAAATAATAATAATAATTAGCACAGTGGTGGTACATACTTTTAATTCCAGCACTTGAAGGCTGAGGCAAGCAAGAAAATAAACATGAGTTCTAGGCCAGCCTGGGATAGAGTGAAACCCTGCTTCAAAAGAAAAAGGAGGGGTATACACCTTTAATCCCAGCACTCAGGAGGCAGAAGTAGGAGGATCACTGTGAGTTTGAGGCCAACCTGGGACAACAGACTGAG
This sequence comes from Zapus hudsonius, assembly GCA_004024765.1. Classification (NCBI taxonomy): domain Eukaryota; kingdom Metazoa; phylum Chordata; class Mammalia; order Rodentia; family Dipodidae; genus Zapus; species Zapus hudsonius. The sequence goes on from PVHP010052100.1 coordinate 2,431, forward strand.
CTCCAGGTTAGCCTGGGCTAGAGTAAGACCCTACCTTAAAAAACCAAAATAAATAAATAAATCATGGGGCTGGCGAGATGGCTCAAGCACTTGCTTGCAAAGCCTGATGGCACAAATTCAATTTCCCCACCACCCAAGTGAAACCAGATGCACAAAGTATGCATTTATGGGCATGCCAAAGTTTCTTGCCACTGCAACCAACCAGATGCTTGTGACTTTTTTCTTTGCTGTGTGTGACATATGCACATGCATGTGCCCTTGTGGCACCCATGCTTCCGAGGTGGCCAGAGCTGAACAATGTCCATCCCACCCCATTATCCTTCCATTCAGTCTAGTTTTGAATGGAGTCTCTTAATCATCCTGGAGCTTGCTGGGGGTTTTCTCAAGTGCTGGTGATTTGGGGTTATCTGTTCCCCTGCAGGACTGGGGTTATAGGTGCTCGTAGGCACCCCCCACTGTTTAATGTGGGTTCTGAAGATTCAAAGTCAGGTGGTCTCAGGCCCCCTCAGGAAGTGTACTAACTGCTGAGCCATCTATCTTCTCTCCAGCCCACTTGGGCCACTTTTTGCATCTGGTTTTACATGGGTGTTTGGAAATCGGACCTAGATCAGAAGGCTTTGCAAGCAAGCACCTTTAACCTCTGAGCCAACTCCCCATCCCTGAGAATAGACAAAACCATTTTTGTGCTCTGAAAACTGACCACAGGGATGCAATGCTGAGATGTCTATGTGCTTGAAAACTGCTCAATCATGAACAAGAACTACAGCATCCTTCCCTGGGCTGCTGCTTCTCCCACACGGCCCCCCTCAGTAGGGACAGAGGTTCTGGCAAGGAAGAGGTCTGAAGACCCTACCTCAAAAACAAAACAAAAACATGCATACATATATACATACATATATACATAGGGCTAGAGATGTAACTCAGTTGCCTAGCACAAGCACAAGTCCCTGGGTGTAATTTCCGGCACCTTCGCCACCCACCTCCCAAAAAAACTGAGCTGACTTATAGTTCTGTGGTAAAGTGCTTGCCTGGGTTCTATCTCAGTGCCACACACAAAACCAAAAATATGACATTAGGGAGAAACTAGTAAAATATAAATAGAGCTTACTTAATACTGTACTTCCAACAGACAACTAACTATTCCACAGTAAAGAATGGAATGCTGTCACATACTGCACTGTGGATGAACCTTGGAAACTGTCCAGTGGAAGAAGCCAGACACAAAGGACCTCATACTGTCCAATTCCATTTGTCTGAAATGCCCAGAAGAGACAAAACTAGAAACAGGAAGTAGATAGGGGTTCCCAAGGGCTGGAGGGTGAAAAAAGGGTGAGGCTTTACTTTAGTACATTCTAAGTACATTCTAAAATCAGATTGTGGTGAGTTACACAATCCTGTGACTATACTAAAAGCCACTGAATTATGTTCCTTAAATGGGTAGATATCTCAAGAGTTATCAAAAAAAAAAAATACCAATATTGCCTGGAGAGGAGGCTCAGTGGTTAAAAGGTGCTTGCTTGCAAAGCTTGCTGGCCGAGGTTTAATTCCTCAGCACCCACCTAAAGCTACTGACTTGAAGTGGCAAGAGTCTCAAAGGGGAGACACAGGCAACTCCTCTGTCCTTTATGCACGTGCACACCTGTACATCTACAAATATGGAAATACTTGTTTTTATTTATTTATTATCACTATTTTTGTTTTTTTCCTGGTAGGGCCTCGCGTTAGGTCAGGCTGACCTTTAATTCACTCTGTAGTCTCAGGGTAGCCTGGAACTCACAGTGATCCTCCTGTTGGGATTAAATGCATGTGCCACCAAGCCTGGCTGCAAACAGAGAAACACTTTTCTAAAAATAGCAATGTTGGGCTGGAGGGATGGCTCAGCAGTTAAGGCACTAAATTCAATTCCCCAGTACCCATGGAAACCCAGATGAACTGGGTGGCATATGCATCTGGAGTCTGTTTGCAGTGGCTAAAGGCCCTGGTGTACCCATTCTGTCTATCTCTGCTTGCAAATAAATTAAGATACATTAAAAAAAAAAATACCAAGCCAGGCATGGTGGCACATGCCTTTAGTCCCAGCACTCGGGAAGCAGAGGTAGGAGGATCACCTCGAGTTCGAGGCCGCCCTGAGAATACATTGTGAATTCCAGGTCAGCCTGGGCTAGAGAGCCTACCTTGAACTACCCCCTTAACCCCCCTCCTCGCCCCAAATAGCAATGTTGAGCTGGGAATGATAGCACATGCCCTTAATCCCAGTACTCAGGAGACTGAGTCAGGAGGATGGATGAGAGTTTGAGAAAAGCTTGGGCTACAGTGAGAATCTACTTCAGTCCATCAATTAATCAAATAAAAACAGCCGTGTTGGGCTGGAGCATAGCTTGTAGAGCACTTGCCTAGCTAGAATGCTCAAAGCTCTGGGTTGAATCCCAACACTGTAAAAATAGTATCACTGGGGTAGTTACAGAAAGCATGCTATTATATAAAATTGCCATGATGGCATATACTAGTGGATCATAAATTCCAGGTCAGCTAGGCACACAATGTGTTCCAGGCCTAACTGGGCTTCAGAGCAAGACCCTATCTCAAAAGATGTCAAAGGGGGAAACTAAATGAACTATGGACTATTGAAAAATTTTCTATAAAGCTACTCTAGAGCCGGGTGTGGTGGCGCACGCCTTTAATCCCAGCACTCAGGAGGCAGAGGTAGGAGGATTACCGTGAGTTTGAGGCCACCCTGAGACTACATAGTGAATTCCAAGTCAGCCTGGGCTAGAGCGAAACCCTACCTTGAAAAACCAAAAACACTATCATAGTCCTAAGTACTAATAATAGGTTGAGACAGTGGCCACAGGGAGAACCTATGGCTCCAAACAGCCCCACAGGGACTGATGCATATTCACTTCCTACTGGGACTTTATCAAATGACCACAATTAGAGGCTTAAACAACACAAATTTATTATCTGAGAGTTCTAGAGGTCAGAAGTCCAAATGGGTTATATTGGGCTATCATGGCTCCAGAGGGCTGCAAGTCTGTGGGTGCTCTGAGGAAGAATGCGTCTTTCGCCTTCCCCACTTCTCTAGGCCACCTACATCCTGTAGCATATGGTACTTTCTTGCTTTCAGAGATAGCAATATAAAATTCCCCCTCTTCTAGGGAGTCTTTAATTACACTTTCACTCATAAGGACCTCTGTGATTACACTGGGTCCCTCTCAATAATTAAAGGTAATCTCCATCTCAAAAGTCTTAACTTTACCAGATCTAGTCCCCCTTTTTCATGCAAGGTCATATTCACAGGGCCTGAGATTCAGGAAGTATCTTTGGGGACCACTATTTGCCCACCCCAGGGTATCCTCAATGAGATGCCCTCAAAAGTCTGAGAAGATGAATCAGCTTTGGATGGGTCAATTCTGAGGAGCCTGAAATGAAGTACATTTTTTAATCAATAACATCTTACAACTGTAACTTTTCTTTCTTAGTGACACAAAATCAGGTCTCTTACCACTGTTTCTTGGGAGTTAAAGAATTTGTTGTCTAGGCTGGCAGTTGAGGGGGTCTAATTATTAGAGAAGCTGGAGGCCGCCTAAGGCCACCCAACGCTCCCCATCTTTCTGAGTTTGGACCTGACACCTACCACCAGGGTAGCCCTCATGTGTCCTGTGGACCTCTGCAATGAATGGACTCCACCAGAGCCACACATGCTCAGCTCTGCTACTGCAGCAGGCCTAGGAGGTGGCCCTCTCTCCAGAAGTGCCTCAGCCATAACAGTGAGGCCCAGAAGGTCTCAGCTGGCTGTATATTGGATAAACCATTCACATCACCTCAGCCTCAGAGATTTTACAATCCTCAGGAAAGTCCAGTGGGCAGCCAAGGTGGAAAAGTGGAAGAACTGAATCACTCTAACTTGTGAGAGGGGAATAAGGCAGCAGTGATGGGGAGTGAAGAGTGTTAGGCCCACACCTCCTCCAGTTCCCCCTCCACCAGCCCAGTAATGTGATTCCTCAAGGCACTACCCTGTGCCAAGCACACGTAGGAGCCTGGGAAATGGAAGCTGCAGGGCCTCAAAGGCCAAGCAGAGAAGGCTTTGTGCCAAGAAAGGTAAGGGAAAGGAGCCCATTGAATCTGGGCCCACTATCCAGTGTCTCTCCGTGCCTGGCCTCAACTTCACCTAAGGGCTGTGGGAACACAGGAGAAACGGGACTAGAGAATACACTGCCCCTCACACTCTAGATAACCTTGGCCCGCCCATCTCACTTCTGACCTATATCTAAAGAGCTTGAGGGAGGTGGGGAGAGCTAATGTGTAGGAGACTTCCTGCTCACCCTCAACAGGATCCCAAAGTCCTTCCAATTCTAAAGTCCTCACTTCTGGGGCGCTATCTGCCAGAGGTTTCAAGGGACAGATAATCTGAGATCCTAAAGCCAAGACTGAAGAACAGCAGAACAAGGACCCACAGAGAAGACTGGGAGAACAGAGTAAGGGAATCTTACATGGTGAAATGTCTGGGCAGGGAGGCCACAGGACACCTGCCACTGAGGATGATAAACAATGGAGGTGGTCCAAGACACACAGAAAAATGCCCAGGGAGAAACTTCATGGGAGAAAACACTCAAAGACCCAGACAAGGCCAAAGATGCCATTGAGGGGCCCCCCTGGCTTTTGGGCCTCAGCACAGCCAAGGCCCTGATACACACTCAAGGCTTTTATTGGAAAAAGGAAACTGACTCAACAGTGGCCTCCAGTATTTCCACTGCCTGAGGCAGCTGGGCCTCCTCCACTGGGGGGTGGGGAGAGTCCAGTAAAGAAGAGGCCACCAAATTGGGCCCTCAGCAGGCTCATGTGTAGAGGTCAAAGTCAATGCGTTTGGAATTGTAGAACTGACCACCAGGGGGGTCCAGCTTCCGACAATAAACACCATCTGGGAAGTAGCCTTCACTCACCCAAGTCTGCAAGAAGAGAGGGCAGAAATGAGGAAGGTTGCCGGGAGTCAGGGGGGAGAAGAAGGGGGAAGGGGCCTACCTGCATCTGGGTGCTGGTAAAGGGCCCGTAGAGCTCAGCGTCCCCCGTGTTCTCCCACTTGTACTCCCACATCACATCCACCAGGCCATCTGCTGGAGACTCTGCTCCGAAAACAACAGGCTCAGCCATTTGAGGCCCAGATGCCCCATCACCCGCCCACAGATGTTTCTCCTTTGCCCTCCAGGCCTACCTTCTCTCTGGGTAGGGGTTGGGGTCTCCAGTTCTCCCTCTGTTACTTCCTCAGCAAACATGTCCAGGGAGGGTGGAGGCGCAGGGTCCTGTGATCCCTGGGTCCGGCACCCCAACCCCTTCAGCCGCATAGCCAACCGTTCCCTTGTTTCCTGGTATACACCAAGATTGCCTCGAGCCACCATTTGGTCAGCCAACCCTGAAAGCCGGTCAAGGCGCTGGGGAGAACTGGGCCTCCCAGTGCCTTTGCTGCCCCCTTTCCCTCCTCCTCGGGCCCCCAGCCGCCTAAGTGCTCCAGCCACTGTCTCTCTGGGCAATAATAGCTCCAAAAGTCCCTCCAGGAGGGCTTGGGCACTCATTGGTGTCTGACCGACACTATCTTCCTCCTCTGAGTCTGAGGCCTGGTGTTTATCTGGTGGCCGCTCCTTTATTTTCACCTGTAAGGAAAAGGTGAGTTATTTCCTACACACTCCCACCAGGGTCCAGGCCCAGCACCTGCCATTCCCAGCTTCAGCCATGACAGCCCCTCGGCCACACCCAGTCAATGTTGTCCAGCCAGCTGTCTCGGATCTGGGCGTCCTGGTTCAGGAAGTAGTTGCCATCAGCATCAAAGTGGCCTTCCTCCATCTCTTCCTGAAGGTTGAAGGGTGTGATCCGCACACCCCCCTCACTAGGGAGAGTAGCTGCTTCCTGACCTGCACCAAAGACATGGGTGCCCATGCTAGGTATGCAAAACAGAGGCAGGTACCCCTGCCCTCCTCCCCATCACCACTCGTTCCTCCCACATTCAATGCTATGGGAATAGCTCACCTTCTACATCCTCCGAGGCTAGGATGTCATATTTTCTGGATCCCTCCTCATCATCATCTTCCTCATCACTATCTAAAGAGTGCTTGCCTTTGAATCGACTCCCAGGACCCCCCGCCCCTGCCAAAGGATCCACCAGCTGTGAGAAGGAACCAGAGAAATGCAAATTACCTGCAAGCTTCCAAAATACTCCAGGTCACTGTGCACCTAACCTGGGAACCTCCAAACCCAGTCCTCAGAGAACTGGGAAAAACTAGTCCTTTCTAAGCTGGATGGTGGCTTGGGCCTTTCATCCCAGCATTTGGGAGGTGGAGGTAGAAGGATCCCATGGTTCAAGGCTAGCCTGGGCTAGAGTAAGACTGCCTCAAAAAAAAAAAAAAAAAAAAAAAAAAAAAAGGGTAGCCAGAGAGATGGTTCAAAGGTTAAATGAACCTGCTTGCAAAGCCGAACTGCCTTGGTTTGATTCCCTAGTACCCATGTAAAGCTAAATGCACAAAGTGGTGCATGAATCTAAAGCTCATTTTCTACATCAGTAGGCTCCAGTGTGCCCATTCTCTCTCTCAAATAAATAAAATATTTGAAAAAAAAAGTTGCAGCTGGGAAGATGACTCAATGGTAAAAGGTTCTTTCTCACAAATCCATCTGGCTCTGATTCAATTCCCAAGCCACCCATGTAAACACAAAACGTCGATTAAGTGCCTTTGTGTTTGCAGTTGCAAGACGCCCTGGAGTGTCCATGCACATACATACACACCTATCACATACAAACATGGAAATGTGTTGTTAAAAAAAAAAAAAACTACCCCTGAGCTGGGGAGACGGTGGCAGTTAAAGGCGTTTGTTTGCAAAGCCTGACAGCCTGGGTTCCATTTCCCAGTACCCACGTAAAGCCAGATGCATAAAGTCTCACACGCATCAGAAGCAGGAGGCCCTGGAATGCCATTCTCTCTCCCTCCCCTTGAAACTAAATTTAAAAAAATTTTTTTAATTTTTTTTCATCACCACCCCCCGCCCCAGCTTTCTTCCCTCGGGCTTCTAGCTCTTCTTCCCCTCAGTGGTGCCCAGCGTACAGGAATCTGGCCACCTCACCTTCTTCTTGGGGACGCTGATTTCATCTTCATCATCCTCATCTCCGACCCCCTGGAAGGTCACTTTCCTCTTGGGCATGACGGGCAGAGGGGCGTTTCCTTAAGCAGGGCCTCGGGGAAAGATGCAGCGGTCAGCGAGTTACTGACGCTGGGCCGCAGGGTGGGTGCGCCCAGGACGCCAAGCCTCTCGCCGGCCCAGGCCCTCGGAGCCCTCCCTCCCGCCGCCCCGGGCCCTCGGAGCCCTCCCGCCGGCCCCGGCCCCGCTGCTCCGGAGCTCCCACTCCACGCGGTGACCCCATCTATGCCCGAACGTGCGGACAAAAGAGCCGGGCCCACGCTCACCACGGAACCCCGAGGCAGGCGGGAGAAGAGAGATGCGGGCGCCAGGGCCACTTCCGGGGCACCGACCGCCGCCACCCGGAAGAGGACTGCAGGGAAGACCGGAACTGGCTTCACTCCAGTCAGAGAACGAACTTCTAGAGCGGGCGGAAGTACGGGCGGAGCGACGGAAGTCTCCCGGCCAGGAGTGACCGAAGCCGGGTGGGCTTGACCAGCGAAGGTGTGTGAACGCGCCTGCGCCCCCCACCCCTGTGCGTCGACACCCGGCGAAGTAACCTTCCGCTAGGTTGCTCACACGAGCGTCCACGGCGCCTGCGCGGGGAGCTGAATGGACAGCTTCAGTCCTGTCCAAACTGCTGAGTTTCATGTGAATGTGTGCAAACCCTTCAGTTTGTTATTCAAACACGATTTGTAAGGCCTGCTTGAATAAACGTCACCGAAAGCTTTTCCTCTTGGGCCTTACTGCCATTCACAACCACACTGGGGTGCTCCCCGAGGGAAAGATCATGACGAGGTCGCCAAGAACTGAGGTTCTGGGACTGGAGGTGAGTAAACTGCGGCTAGTGTGGACTAGAGTACCCTGAGCGGTGCAAAGGAAATGAATGATGGCACTTGTAAACTGTCAACCAGTGGAAGGAGGAGGTCGTATCAGCCATGCACAAAGAACAGAGCTGACCTTACAGCTCCAGAACCCTCAGCAAGGGTCTCGCCACTCTATGGGCTGCCAGTTTTTAGAGCCAGGTAAAATAGATCACCATCTCGGATTCCTTTTTAGTTGTCAGGGCTTAAGGTGCCAACTTCTAGGGCTAAGTAAAAATCCCGAGACTCAACCCATCCTTATTTACACACGCAGACCTTGGCATAGTCAAAAATAAATCAGTTTTTGCCGGCCGTGGTGGCGCACGCCTTTAATCCCAGCACTCAGGAGGCAGAGGTAGGAGGATCGCCGTGAGTTCAAGGCCACCCTGAGACTACATAGTGAATTCCAGGTCAGCCTGGACTAGAGGGAGACCCTACCTCGAAAAACCAAAAATAAATAATCAGTTTTTGTTGATCATAGTCTATACATAGTACTTTGGTGATTTAGAAGAAATTCCTTATTTAATTCATCAGTGACAAAGGCAGGACAGCTACAATATACAAAGTAAACCAGTAAGATGGGCTGGAGAGATGCTTCAGTGGTTAAGAACAACCCAGGTTCAATTCCCCAGTACTGACCTAAAGCCAGATGCACAAAGTGGTGCATACATCTGGAGTTCATTTGCAGTGGCTAGAGGCCCTGGTGCACCCACTCACCCATTCTCTCTCTCTCTCTCTCTCTCTCTCTCTCTCTCTCTCTCTCTCTCTCT
>PVHP010052101.1:0-11222 GCA_004024765.1 Zapus hudsonius
TGTCTCGCTCTAGCCCAGGCTGACCTGGAATTCACTGTGTAGTCTCAGGGTGGCCTTGAAGTCATGGTGATCCTCCTACCTACCTCTGCCTCCCGAGCCCTGCTTCCCCCCCTTTTTTTTTGAGTCAGGGTCTCACTCTAGCCCAGGCTGACCTGGTACTCTGTAGTCCCAGGCTGGCCTTGAACTACTGCTGGGATCAAAGGCCACCACGCCCTGCCCCTTTCTTTTTTGAGTTGGGTGTTTCCCTATGATGCTCAGGCTGCTGTCAAACTCATGGGCTCTGGTGACCTTCCTCCCTCAGCCTCTTGAGTAGCTGGGATCACAGGTGTATGGCAGGCCACTCAGCTCATCCTTCCAGTTTGGTTTGTCTTAGTCTCCAGAGCTGTCCAGTCCCCTCAGAGGTTTCACTGAGCGCCTGCCTGGACCAGTTTCCACACATTAAAAGGAAATGTGTATATAGCTTCATAAAGTGTGAAACCACTCTCAGAAGCTCCATTGTCAAGCCGGGTGTGGTGGCACTCGCCTTTAATCCCAGCATTCAGGAAGCAGAGGTAGGAGGATCACCGTGAGTTCAAGGTCACCCTGAGACGACTTAGTGAATTCCAGGTCAGCCTGGGCTAGAGTGAGACCCTACCTCGAAAAACCAAAAAAAAAAAAAAAAAAAGAAGCTCCATTGTCTGCTTCCATACAAGCTTCTTAAGTTAATACTTTTTAGAACAACAAGAAATGTTTCATGTGGCTTTAAGTTTTTGACGTTCTGACATTGAATTTGATGGAATAGTGGGTGAGTTAACCTTGGACACATTACAAACAGCACAGTCCTTTGGAGAAATGTATTCAGGTTTCTGAGCTGCCATCTTGGTATTAAAAAACCTTTAGGAACATACCTTGTTTATAGTTTAGTGTCAGAGATTCACCATTCAATTAAAGGGATTTTCACAAGGAAACAAGGCCTGTCTTGACGGCAGACACTCACTGGCATTTCCGAGACAGGGATCATTTGCTTATTATGCCTATGGGGGCTAATGTGTCTTTCTTGGTTCTAGGAAAACTCTGTGCCTCCAGACAATACAGTTAGTTTATGCATGTGTATATATCTGTGTGTCTTTGTATCTGTGTGTCTATATGCTCAGGAAACAGGGAAAAGTGTAAAATTAGATTTAGCATTCTCTTTATGACACAGATACTAGGTGTATCCTAGGCCTACTTGGAAGTCATTGTAGCATAGAATGACTTTGAGTTTCTGATTCCTCTGCTTTTGTGTCCCTCTGTCTCTGTGCTGGGATTACAGGCATGTGCCACCACACTTTGTTTACCCCTCTCCCCTTTCTTTTTGTAAGGACCATATTTATAGTTTGAATTTTAGACTGAGAGTCTTTGGAGTCCACTACTTCGTCATAGTGAACACATATAACATATCTTGGTTTTGCTCTGAAAGTTAGCTTTATTAGGCAAGTTGTCAACAGATAATTAATTTTAGATAATGTTTAGGCAAGTTTTCAAATGAAAAGGAAGGTTATCTCTTAAAATGGAGAAGTCTGTCAAATGTCCTTCGTAAGCAGCTTCTGAACCACCTAATTTTCCATTCACCTTTGATGTAATCTTCATATCAAACTCTCAGATCTGAGGCAAGCAAACCGTAGAACTAATTTGTAGTTAGAATATCAGTACCTCAGCAAGAGTTGATAAGACCAGGGTTTCAGTTCTCAGTCGAGGGAGGGAGAGCTATGGGGAAGGCATCCTGGAGGATGTTGATTTGCATATAGCACATCGGGATTCCTGATTCAGCTCACAGAATGTACCTGCTGTCTCAGACTTTGGCTCTTGAGGGAAGTGCCAGGAGCTGCTCAAGGCCAGGTTGAGGAGAAGCAATAAAAAGACAGCTAGCACCTGAGGCTTTCTGGATCACCTTCCATCTGCTGCTCTGTCCATCTGTCCCCTGCCATTGATACTGGAGACTGTGAGTGTCAGGCCTGGTTTCTGTGCATAGTTAGGTGTGGTGCATAAAACACAGGACCTTGGAGAAGTGCCTTGTGGACAGAGAGCTGTTCCTGAGCTGTGGTTACTGCAGGAGCAGTGCCTGTACCATGGATAAAGCATGGGTGCGGAGGGCAGCTGTGCAGGCTGCAGGTGGTGGCTTGTGGGCGGAAACAGGGCCTCTTGGCAGTTGTAACCTGATTTCCTGTGCCCATGGCTCGAGTAGGTGTTGACCAAAAGAGAGTAGGTTCTGGTTTTGATGGAAAGTTGTGCAGTGGGCACAGTCTTGAATGTCTACACTGGGACATTCTTGCGTTATGTTTATCAGACGAGATCGGACGCGGTCAGGGTGGTATGGCCGCAGACACGTTATGTTTATCCATAACACAGTTTATATCCATATTAAAGGAAGAACATCCATGGAGACCTGTGTGGATGGGTGGTGAGATTTAATAAGAAAAGTAAATTTTAAGCTGATTTATCTTTGGGGAAAAAGGGTGGGGGAGTTGATGGGCTGGGGAGATAGCTCAGTTGGGATTCCCTTGCAAGCATGACAACCTGAATTAAATCCCCAGGACCCATGAGAAGAAAGAAAAAAGGCAGGTGTGGGTGGTGCTGTTTGTAATCCCAGCTCTGGCAAGGCAGGAATTTGGGAATTCCCAGGGCTTTCTGGCCAGCCCAATTGCTGAGTTTCAGCCAGTGAAAAAACCTTGTTTAGTCTGCTAGGAGTGGTGGTGCACGCCTTTAATCCCAGCCCTTGGGAGGCAGAGGTAGGAGGATCGCCATGAGTTCAAGGCTACCCTGAGACTTCATAGTGAATTCCAGGTCAGCCTGGGCTAGAGCGAGACCCTACCTCGAAAAACAAAATGTTTCAAAAAGTAGTATCTGAGACCGACACCCCAGGCAAGCACACACACACAAAACATTGGCGATTTTCTAAGTTTGACATTGTAAGAAGAGTGTTCATATTTATCATAGATTGCTTTTCCAGTCTCTCTAAATACTAAAATAATTGGCTTTCTTTTTCTTTTTTTAACCCAATGTAGGGTCTCATTCTAGCCCAGGCTGACCTGGAATTCACTATGTAGTCTCAGGCTGGCCCCAAACTCACTGTGATCCCTCTACCTCTGTCTCCCGAGTGCTGGGATTAAAGGCATGTGCCACCACTCCCGGCTTTGTTGTTCTTTTGAAAAATATTTATTTAGGGATAGTGAGATGATTTAGCGGTTAAGGCACTTGCCTGAAAAGCCTAAGGATGCAGGTTTTATTTATCACCGCTCATGTAAAGCCAGATGCACAAAGTTATCTGGACTTCGTTTGCAGCGGCTGGAGGTCCTGGTGTGCCCATTCTCTCTGTCTGTCTCTCTTCTCTCTCTCTCTCTTGCAAATAAATAAAATATTTTGAACATATTTTTATTTCTTTATTTATTTTAGAGACAGCAAGAGAGAGAGAGAGAGAGAGAGAGAGAGAGAGAGAGAGAGAGAGAGAGAGAGAGAGAGAGAGAGAGAAAGGTAGAGCCAGGGCCTTTTAGCCACTGCACACAGACTCCAGACACATGTGCCACTTTGTGCATTTGGCTTTACAGTGGGTATTAGGGAATAGGACCTGGGCGGTAAGGCTTTGCAAGAAAGTGCTTTTAACTGCTGAGCCATCTCTCCAGCCCTTTTCTCATTTTTCTTTAAAATTGAGAATTGTTGTCCATAAACATACTGTAATTTGTAATAATTCCCTCTCATTACCTTCTTTTGTGCCCTCTTCCCCACCCAAGTTTCACTGAACCCCCTCATCTTTCTGGCTAGCATTTCTGCTTTGATATCTCCTTTTGCCCTCCTCCATCACCCATGCCAGAATGTTGATGGGTTCAGTGTTGTGCAGGCATGTGGACAGCCAGAAGCCGCTGCAAGGTCTTGAGTGGACCTTAGTGTCTGGAGGATCGTGTCCCAATCCTCACCACCTTACGTTCCTTCACAATGTTCCCTGGGCCTTGACCCCCGGCTCTCAGAGGCTTCCTCTTCTCAGCACTTAGATAAGTCTTGAGTCTCCTCAGCCTTCTGCACAGAGAAGCTTCTCTGGGCAGCAGGAATTCCTTCCGGAACTTACCGCAGCTCTCAGTTGCATACAGGAGAGGTGTTTTTACCTTCGTGGGGTACCCTGCCCAGGAAAAAACCCCGTCACTTTGTGCTTTTGTTTCCTCTTGGTGGCTTCTGATCTTGAGAATTGTAACCTGATTTCCTTGTTGGGGGCTGGCCTTGGGGCTGACGTCTGGGACCCCCCTGGAGGCAGTTTGTAAGTAAGTCTCTGTGCATGTGCATTTTAAACTAGAGACTCCCGGGTGACTGACTCTGGGAGCTGCTGGTATGATTTTGCCCCTCTCTGGGGACAGACTGGGATGCAGAGTGGCAGTGGGGGTGTGACTGGAGGTGCTGGTGGGGATGCTTCTACATCAGGACCATGGCAGGACAACCAGTGGGTTGTCCCTCAGTGGGTCTTTAGGAACTCCCAGGGTCATCGCTTCTGGAACAATGGCTTCTGCTGGAGTGCTGGCTTCTCACCTGCCTCAGGCTTCATCCTGTTCCACCAGGAAGGAGCAGCCCAGAGGAAATCAGAGACCCTCTGCAGACGTGGTGGGTGGGATGCAGGGTGCTGCTGCAGAACTGGACTCCAGTGCGCCCAGCACAGCCCGGGGAGGAATGAGATCGTACCAGAGTCCCTCTGGGAGCTTCAGCATTAGCTTCAGTTCTCCAAGCAAACGGACACCACCATTTTCCTGGTCATGTCTGACCCTCTGCAGCCAGTTTTCTTTGTCGTTCTGTAGTGTGGCTGACTTCCACTACTTCCATATTTAGTCACATACTTAATGATGTGGCTTGAGAAAGAACAGGATTATGTGCAGTGAGGGCTCTCTTAGTAAGTCTGGAACACAAGCTTGCTATAATTACACATTTCCTGGTTTTTCAGATAGATTCCTGGGGATGATGTTAACATTAACATGTTAGAGGGTGTAAAATTTTTTTAGAATTCTTGTGCATGGTGCCAATTTGCTTTTCAAAAGGGCTGTGCCAGTGGTGCCCTATTCCTAGCCTGTGCATCAGGACACATGGCCACCAGGGAGCTTTAAAAAAAACTAATTTAGTGGTTTCCAAGTGGTGCCTCATTAAATCTATTGATTACTAGTTGGGTTGAACATAGTTTTTTATACCTTTTTGTGTTGGGAGCTGACTACTTAATAATGAAGAGCATGGGCGATGGTTTCTTAACTTACTTTATTTAGCCTTTTTAAGGGCCTCTGTCAAATCCTGTGACTTACATGTCTTCTCACTTTGATACTATAAACTGATAGGACTTGGATCCAATTCTGGCCAGTCCTGGGAGTTGTTTTCCACCTTGGATTGTCCTCTGACAAAGTTCACAAGCTTTTCCTCTAGGGATAAATTACAAGCTAAGTAAATGGCATTGGCCTGGGTCACAGTGATTAGCACTCCCTTTGCTGGAGCTTAGAGTACCATGTTCTTCTGTTTTCCAACTGCTCCATGTGTTAAAGGAAGTCCTTCTTGCCCCATAGACTGTTTTCTTATCTGTTTCACGCATCCATGGCCAGTCAGGGCACTTACTCTAAGAGCCAGGAGCTTGCCTTCTTGGTTGGTTAGCCATCACGTGGGGGAGGGGCAGCCCTGACCAGCCTTGGGCTTGAGAGTCTTGCTGGAAGGGTTTCCTCCTTTGGGTCAGCCATTGCTATCCTCCCTGCCATACCCACACCCCAACATGAAAGTCCTGCAGAGTGGGCTTCCAAAGGAAAGCTCTTGCCCGGACCTGTCAGTACTCCATCCCCACACCACATCGTGGTTGCCTCTAATTATTGTTGCTTAGTTTCGGTTGCAATAATAGAGGCCTGGAGGAGGTGTGAGAGCATTTAGAAAGGCTCAAGAAGCAAATCCCACGTCCTTCAGACTGCTGGTGATGGCGTTTTGCTTCTGTCTTTGCACTGACTACAGTTAGGAGACCCCAGCGGAAGGGGATTCTGGTTGCTTCATTACTCAGGAGAGGGTGATGTCACGTCTTCCTGCTTCTAGGGTAGTGTGGTGGATATGGACTGATCTCTGTGATGACTGAGGTCTGTACAAGGCTCGGGATTGTACCTTCCTGTCTAGAACGTGTATATGTGTACCCCAGTTTGTTTCTTGGAGTGGGGAGTCTTCAAGAAGGCTTCTGCTTAGCTGGCATTGTTACAGTCTATGTTGTCATTAATGTTAGGTGTGAATGATGAATTGAGGTACAGCTATTAAAAAATCTTTCCTCAGTCAGGCGTGGTGGCCCACACCGTTAATCCCAACACTTGGGAGGCAAAAGTAGGCAGATCGCTGCGAATTCAAGGCCACCCTGAGACTGCACAGTGAATTTTAGGTCAGCCTGGGCTAAAGCGAGATCCTACCTTGAAAAAACCTTTTCCTCTTTCTTAGTAATATCACAGGCTTGGTTTCTGTGAGCAATTTGTAGTTGCTCATTGGTCAACTCAACTGCTGCATGCAGTCTCAGTTGTTAGGGATGCTTTGAACCTTGAAAGAAGAGACAGGTGTGAAGGCAGGCTCTGTAGGAGTATGCCAGAGTGGACTTGCAGGTGTGGAAGTGAAAGCTTTAAACAGAAGAAGTCCAGCTCCATGTTACTGGCATCAGGGCAGAGGAGCATTCATGGAGTTACTGACACTTGAGCTGATCTTGAAAGATCAGGAAGTGCTCATAAGTAGGGGATGTGGCAAGCAAACACATTGGAGCCAGAGAATGAACAAGGCCTGGAGGAGTGATGAAACAGGAGGTTCTGAGTTCCTAGAAAAGGGTGGAGGGAGAAGCCAGGGCAGGTTAGAAGCGGGCAGAGCCGTGAGCGCTTCAGGCTGTGTGTGCTGTGAAGACACTTCGTGAAGATCCTGCTGGGCCACAGGAAGTCGTCATTGCAAGCGCTGCTTCGGACTTCAGGAGGATGCTCTGATTTACTTAGTTTGGTTCAGTCTGGTGGTATAGACAGAACTTGCATACTGGGCATATTAAGGCCCAAATTGGGACAGTGGGAGTGGAGGAGAGAATGGATGTAGTGATAGACAAGAAGTCCATAGGGTTGGGAGGGCAGAACACCGGAACAGTGGAGGAAATGGCTGCAGGTAGTCCAGGTTTCGGAATTTGGGCAACTGCATGAAGAGCACCTCCATTTTAACTGGGGAGCTCAGTGGTAGGAATTTGGCAGGGGTTTTCCAAAACTTTATAGCCTATCCACCTAAGGAAGCTCATTCAGACAGCTGGATTTGGACCTGCAAGACAAGCTGCTACAGTACCTGAGTGGGGGATCCCTGGGCGGAGGTGGTGCCACGAGCTGGTTGAGAAGAGGACCAACAGTGGCATCTTGGACACAGCCTCACTGAAGAGGGAGGCTGGAGGAGAATGTGCCTCTAGTTGTGCAAGTAACTAGACAGAGAGAGAGAGAGAGAGAGACCAGGGGAGGGACACAGAGGAGCACATACAGGAACACGTTCAGTAGCTGGAAAGGAGTGCAGACTGGAGAGCTTTTTTTTTTTGGTGTTGAATTTGTGGCCCAGGCTGACCTTGAGTCTACATAGCTGAGGATGACCTTACTTTACCATCCTCCTGCCTCCATCTTCCAAGTGCTGAGATTACGGGCATGCACCACCATGCCAAGTTTGTGCAGTGCTGGGCTTTGTGCATTCTAGGCAGGCACTCTACACCCAGTGTGTACTAGACTTGTGTATATGCTGTCTGTGTGTAACTGCATGTGTGTGCAGGTGTGCTTGCATAGTATATGCATGCTGTGAAGGCCAGAGATACATTGGGTATCCTTTTTTTTTTTTTTTTTGGTTTTTCGAGGTAGGGTCTCGCTCTAGTCCAGGCTGACCTGGAATTCACTATGTAGTCTCAGGGTGGCCTTGAACTCATGGCAATCCTCCTCCCTCTGCCTCCCATGCTGGGATTAAAGGCGTGAGCCACCACGCCCGGCTATATTGGGTATCTTTCTCATTCACATCCCAATTTATTTTTTGAGACAGGGTCTCTCACCAAACCTAGAGCTGGTCAGCAAGACCTGGGGATCCTCCTGTCTCTGCCTCCCCTAGCACTGGGATTACAGGCATATGCCACTGTTCCCAACTTTGATTTGGGTGCTGAGGATTTTAATAAGGGTCCTCATGCTTGCGTGGCAAGCACTGTAACAACTGAGTCATCTCCCCAGCCCAGTAGACTGTTTCTGGGTGTTTCCCCCCCCCCATAAGGTCTCACTCTAACTCAGGCTGGCCTCAAACTCATGGTGCTCCTTCTACCTCAGCCTCCTGAGTGCTGGGATTCAAGGTGTGCCAGTAGTCTGGGCTGTGTTCTGTACTGGGGAGTGACTCTCCATTGGAGGGCTCAGATTTCACCTCTGTCTGGGCTTGTGCTGCAGCTGCTGCAGACTGCATGTGTTTTGGGAACCATGCAGCTCAAGTTGCTTTCTCTGCTTAATTCCCTAAAGCATGATTTCCAGGAGCCCTAATAATCAAAAGTTGGAGGACATTTTGAGTTGTAGTGTCTTCTGGGCTTTTCAGTGCTGACGGGACATTTCCTCTGGATATTCCATGGTCATCTACTTTGTACATGGGGACGGGAGAACCGAACTTGGGCCAGCAGGCTTTACCAGAAAGTGCCTTTGACCACTGAGCCATCTTTCCAGCCCCATTCCATGGTCATCTAAAGTCGGCATGTCAGCTTGAACCTTCTCCATTATCATGTTCCCTCCAGATGTCCCTGACATTTAAAATTTTGTCTCCATTCATTTACTACCCCAGATATTCAGGCTTAGAAACATGGAATCTTTTCCCTTTTGTCATTGAAATTATTTTCCATCTGTGTGTCCATCCACTTGTCCTGGTCAGACATTTCTTTCCCCACCGTCTTCTTTGTGTTGGGATCCCAGACCCTGCTTTCAAGAAGCTCCTGAGCTGGGGCAGCTGAGGACTGAGGCATGTGTGACAGGTGCTGTGGGTGGAAGGCAGGCGCCTGCTTTGTCCTGCTCTGCATGAGGTGTGGCGCTGACACAATGCCTCATTGCTGGGACCACAGCCAACGCTCTGGCCAGAGCATTCCAGAGCAAAGGTGACCACTGGCACTGCTTCTGCAGTAGCAGGTAGCTGCCAGCCGCTGAGCAGTGTTCGGTAACTGAACACTTGGCCTAAGTTCCCCTTTATTTCGTACTCTTATCTTGTGTAGTAAATACTGTGCAGAGATGGCGGGGTGAGGATTGTTCTCACAAAGTAACTGAGCCCTCCTCCCCTTTCACCCTCTCTGTCCTCCACAGGCTCCTCCCCCTCTCCTTGCCCCTGACATCACCAGAACCTGGCTTTCTCAAGCTCAAAGCCCTGTGGACTTCCCCAACTGCTGGCTCCTTACTTCCCACAGGGAGGCCCTGCATCTGCGACCTTGTTAGCCCACTCGGTTATCAAACCCAGTCCACATGCGTACACTGGCCTGGCATGTCAGAGTGCCAGAGGTTGTTGACTGAGTCACGGACTCTGTGTCCCCGTCTCTTCTTGATACATGAGCTAGTCTCCAGATTGTTCACAGCAGCTGTGAGGCCTTCGTAACTGCAGTGTTTCACTTCACTCTTCTGCAGGCCTGTGGTCTGTTTCAAGGCCTGGTTCCTGCTCTAGCTGCCTGTGCTGAAAACAACACGTTAAGTTCTTCACTGTTGACTTGCTGGGAGAATGGAGAGACACTTTCCATGCCATTTAAGTTTCAGTCTAAGTCTACAAAAAGAACATTTAGAGTGAGACCCTACCTCGAAAAACCAAAAAAGAAAAAAAAAAAAGTGGAGCCAGTCTGATCTGCAGGAAGTGACTTGTAGTTCATTTGCAGTGGCAGGATGCCCTGATGAGCCCATACTCAGGCTGTCTCTCTCTCAAATAAAATATAATATAATATTGTGAGTTCTTGGTTTTTTTTGTTGTTGTTGTTTGGTTTTTTTGAGTTAGGGTCTCACTGTAGCCCAGGCTGGCCTCAAACTCATAGCAGTTCTCCTACCTCTGTCTTAGAATGTTGGGATTAAAGTCATGTGCCACCACACCTGGTCTTTTATATAACTTTTTTCTTCCCTGTGGTTGGGTCTCACTCTAGCCCAAGCTAACCTGGAATTCACTATGTAGTCTCAGGGTGATCTTGAACTCACAGTGAGCCTCCTACCTCTGCCTCCCGAATGCTGGGAATAAAGGCATGCATCACCACGTCTGGCTTTTTTTTTTTAAACTTTCTATTGACAGCTTCTGTAATTATAGACAATTCCCTCCCCACCCCCACTTTCCCCCTCTCAAGTCCACCCTCCATCATATCCTCTACTCACTCAATTAGTCTTTATTTTGTTTCAATGTCATCCTCTTTTCCTCCTATTATGAAGGTCTTGACAGGTAGTATCTAGAACATTGCACTGTAAGCAGTCCTCCCCTTCCTTTGTCTCTTAAATCTTTCCACCACCTCTTCCGTAATGGGCCCTGATCCTTAGAAGGTCTGATAGAGATGTCCCCATGCTGAACACTCTGCTGTCACTTCTCAGCACTTTGGTGCCTTTTAGTCATCCTGGTGGTCACTGCCATCTGAAAAGAGAAGGTTCTCTAACCAAAAGTGAGAGTAGCATTAATATATGGGTATACATATTAAAATAAGTGATCATAAGGCAGGCATTACTCCCCTAGGGCTCATGACCCTTCCTTCCCCCTCCCCCCACCATAGGCTTTTGACTAGGTCTTCAGTACCAGGCATGTATTCCTTCCCATGGAACAGGCCTCCAGTCCAATGAGAGAGCAGTTGGTTCTCCCATAACAGACATGCCACTATTGCCCCAGTTGGCACATTTGGCCTGGCTGCCAGTCTTAAGTCTTGCAAGGTCCACTGCTGTTTATCACTGTTGATGACTTCTCTCTCCCACAGGGCTGCAGGCAGCCATAGCTTTTCCAGCTCTCTGTCAGCTGGTTAACAGGGAGGAGGTTTCCAGCTCAGCTCCAGCTTGATTTCTCAGGGACCTGTAGCCCAAGCATATGTGGTCTTCAGCAATAGGGTCTTACCATCTCTTTCTGGTGGGCAACCCAGAGCCTTGGCAATGGCCTGTAATGTTTTGGGGGCCTCAGGAACCTCCCTGGCCAACAACTCACTGGAAGGTATCCCATCCCTGGCACTGAAATTTTTCTAATAACAATCTATGGCTTCTGGCTGTGCCATTATCCAT
>PVHP010052102.1:0-11198 GCA_004024765.1 Zapus hudsonius
GAGAGAGAGAGAGAGAGAGAGAGAGAGAGAGAGAGAGAGAGAGAGAGAGAGGGCACCAGGGGCACCACCTTTTGGATCTGGCTTATGTGGGTCCTGGGAATTGAACCCAGGGCCTTAGGCACTGGAGACAAGTGCCTTAACCGCTGAACCATCTCTCCAGCCCTGTTTGCTAAGTTTTAAATGTTCTTTTAAAATTTTCTTTCTGTATATTACTCAAAAATTATTTAGAATTCCATTTTGAATCACTTATAGGAATTTTTTTAGCAAGGTTTCATATGTGTCTCAGTCTGGCCTTGATCTCACCGTATGGCCGAGACTAGCCTGCCTCAGCCTCCCAGATCTAGGATTATAGGTATACACCACCATACCCAGCACTATTTATAGTATTTAAAACATATTTTTACTTTATTTATAATGTTTATTTATAATGAGAGACAGACCATGTGGGCATGCAAGGGCCTTTAGCGCTACAATTGAACTCCAGATGTGTGAGCCACTTTGCACATCTGGCTTCATGTGGGTACTGGGGAATTGACCCAGATTATTAGGCTTTGTAGGCAAGCACCCTAACCTCTGAGCCATCTCTCCAGCCCCCCTACAGTATTTTTAATGTATCTCATTATATAGTTTATTTAGTGGTTGCTAAAAAAATTATGTAGACATAGCATTACATTGCTCTTTAGCTGACTGCTTCAATAATACCCAACATTAGGGTGTGGGAAGTTTGTTATAGCCAGGAAAGAATAGCGACCAAGGCTTCCAACTCAGTCTTAGCTTGTGTGACAAAGGGTCAGACTACAGGTTGTTTTGTTTTTATTTTCTCAATATAGCAGTTATGGCCAAATAGCTTTCTATATTTCTCGTTTGTATATTTCCTGTTCCTTGCCTCTAGAGCGTATAATGGTGTAGCAGTGACCTTTTCATGGCTGAGATAAAACACCTGACCAGGAGCAGCTGATGGAAGGGAAGGGTTTATTTCAGCTGATGATTTCGATGGGAGAGTCTCATAATGCACAGCAAGCACAGACAGTAGGGATTGTCACATCAGCTGGGAGGTAGCAGCGAGAGTGAGTTCCAGCTCTGGCAAAAGGCTAGAGGATAAAATCCCAAGGCCTGCCCCCAGTGACACACCTCCTCCAGCAAGGCTCTACCTCCCAAAGGATTCACCAGCTGGGGATCAAGTATGAGGCTTAATCCTAAACAATTTGAGGCTTTTGGGGACATTTTACATTCAAACCACCACAAAAGGTTTGCACGTGAAATATGCCCCAAAGGCTATTGTAAAAGACATGTTTGCTAGCTGATGGAAGTTTTGGAAGTGACTGGCTTCTGAGGACTTGGACTTCTTGAGTGGGTTAGTCTGTTGATGGGGCCAGAACTTGATGGCATTATTAGATGATAGAGACTTAGGAGCTAGGGCCTGGCTGACCCAGAAACAGTGAAGCTGGCCCGTCATTGACTGAAACCTCTGAAACCATGAGCCAAAATAAAATCAAGTTGTTACTTCTCAGATATTTTATCACAGCCACAGGAAAGCTTACTAACACAGGGAGAAAGCATTTGATGGGAATTTTATTTGGTCAATGTGCATTGGTATTCCTTACTTGCTGTCTTCTTGGGCTCCAAGTTTGTGACCTACCCAGAAACTTCAATGTTGTGTTATTCCTTGTATCTTAAGGTATCGTAAGGTATTTAATCTGTCTTCTTCTTTCAACCTTTGAGTCTTTTGACTCATTTTTATGCAAAATATTTTATTATTATTTATTTTCAAGCAGAGAGAAAGAGAGAGAAAATGGGTACATCAGGCCTTCTGCCACTGCAAATGAACTCCAGATGTATGCACCACTTTGTATATCTGGCTTTACCTGGGTAATGGGGATTTGAACCAAGGGTATCAGTCCTTGCAAGCAAGTATCTTTAACTACTGAGTCATTTTACTCTTACTATATGTATAATACCCACAGGTTTTAGTTGTATTTACACGAAGAATAGAGAAAATGGTAGCTGCTCTATCTTCCCAAAACTAAGTTCTTATTTGTTTGTTTATTTTAACATATTCCTTCCAAAAATGTGAGAATGCCCCTTTGGAGTATAAACTGAGAAGTAAAATTGCTTGGTCATAAATGTGTGCATCTTAAGTTTTCAAAAAATTTTATTTACTTACGTGTGTGTGTGTGTGTGTGTGTGTGTGTGTGTGTGTACATGAGGGTCTCTTGCTGCTGCAAACAAATGCCCATCTGGCTTCAGGTGAGCAGCTGGGGCATTGAATCCAAGCCTTCATGCTTTGCATGTAGTCACCTTTAACTGCTGAGCAATCACCCCAGCCCTCCTTGAAATTAAATGCCCTTCAAGATGGTTTGTCAATGTATCACTCTCTCAGGGTCTGGATGATCTTTTCTCCGGTTCTCTTTTAACGTGTCCTTGTCAGACTTGCAAAAATGTTAACATACTGGTTCAAAGTTAGCATTTCTTGAGATTTCTTTGATTTCAAGTGATTTCAAGCCTTTTTCATAGGCTTCTTGACTAATCCTATGGACTCTACATTTTAATGAGGGAGAGAGACAAAAAGATAAGCAAACAAATTGGCCAGGCAGTTTCAGAAACTAATAAATATGAAGAAGATAGAAGAAGCAGAAGGCAGATAATGGATTTGGGGTTTAAGCATCCAGGGTTTGATGGAGGAAGAAGCCATGATCATGAGAAGGAATAGCCAGTCTTGGTTGGACGGAGCTTAGATGGGTTAAATGACAGGAAGTCTTCCACTGCACGAAGCACCCAAGGAACCATCATGAGAAGGGGTGGAGGACAGAGAACTCTACAGGATGATGTGATGGCTAATGTAACCTCTGGTGGACAGTGTTTAGAATCACGGTGGAAACAAAGCTCTGGGAAGGCCTAGGAGGAAGTTTTTAGATAATGTTAATTGAAGTTGGAGAACCCACCCTAACTGAGGGCACCACTATGCCATGGATGAGAGCCAGACTGAATAAAAAGGAGAAAGCAATGCTGCTCTGTATAATGCCAGGGATTATGAGACACATCACTTCAAAGGGCAGTAGAAGCCCGAGACGTCTAACTACAAGCTCTCATTATTATAAAACAGCAGATGAAGGGTAGAGTTTTGTGGACTATGCAAAGCTGGAAGGCACTGAGTATCTAAAAACTTTGCTTTATTGAGCTATTTTAAAAAAATTATTTGTGTGTGTGTGTGTGTGTGTGTGAGAGAGAGAGAGAGAGAGAGAGAGAGAGAGAGAGAGAGAGAGAGAGAGAGAGAGAGAGAGAATGCACATATGGTGCACCAGGGTCTCTTGCTGCTACAAATGAATTCCAGACATATGTGCCAATTTGTGCATCTGGCTTTACATGGATTCTGGGAAATCAAGCCTGGGCCTGCAGGCATTGTGGTAAGTGCCTTTAACCACTGAGCAATCTCCTCAGCTCCTAATGAGCTATTTTTATAACAAGTAGATGTATAAAAGATTTGAGTTTTCCACTGTGGGCTTTTGAGCTACTTTGAAGAAATAGCCTTGGGACCAATATACAGGGCTGTCTTTGGCTCATCCAACAAAACCTGTGAGAAAGAGAAGCTTGCTTTGGAGTGAGTGATCACGGAGTGTGTCTCTGCATTGGTGATATTTCAGCTGATGTCCAAGGAAGGAGAAAGAGGTGAGATTGGAAGATCCAGGGACCCTGGAAATAGGAAAAACTCAGCATGCATGTTCAAGAAACAGAAAGGTGACCAGGAGGCCATGTAAGCAAAGATGCAACAATGATTCCTTGGGGGGGGGGGACATGGGAGGACCAGCAAGGGCTCAATGTGTTGAATGGAGTCGATCTAAGTTCTCAATCTGACATGAAGCCACTGGTGAATTTTGATTAATATTATTTATTTATTATTTCCAAGCAGAGAGAGCTAGAGAGAAGAGAGACAGACAGAGAGAATGGGTGCTAAAGGACCTCCAGCCACTGCAAAAGAAGTTCAGATGTATGCACCACTCCATGCATCTGGTTTTACGTGGGTGCTGGGGCATCAAACCAGGGTCCTTTGGCTTTGCAGGCAAGTTTCTTAACCACTGAGCTATCTCTCCAGCCCTTGATTAATATTTTAAATATTGGTATTCCTATTTAGAAAAACACTGTCACATGAGGGAGGATTAAGCAAGGGGCCAGTGTGGGCTTTAAGCAGAGAAAAGAATACAGCTTGAAACTAGGAGGGGGTGTGGGTAGAAGTGGGCAGACAGCCAGATGGATGGAGCCTACAGGCTTGGTTCTAGGGGAGGTAGAGCAGGATGGACCCAGCAGATCTGGGTTGGAGACGACCAGGAAAGGAACAAGCAGGAAGGAAAGCAAAGTTCCCAGTGAGAGTTTGTCTTCTCTGTTGGCGGACGAGATGACCTAGAGACAGTGACTCAGCTTTGGGGATGATATAAATCTCTGTTTCTAGATCTAACTGGGGCCTCTTGAGTGTGTATAAGACTTAAGGGACTCTGTGTAGAGAACCAAGAAGATGAGAAAATAGACTTTAAGCTGTCATTAGTCAGAGTAAAAAAATTGAATTCTTAATTAGCATTTGTTGATTGCATATTAATTACAGTTCCATTTACATGGGTAGGGGTGGTTTAGTGATAGACTGAGAAGAAAGTAGACATTAGCATTGTCCTGTGCCTTGTCCTGTGTGGGGCATCCTGTCACAGTGACCTTCTCACAGATGTACTTTATTCTCATTTTACCCACGAAACTGAATGTTGGGGAGACAAAAGGCTTATCCAGGATCTCACAGGCCGTAGCTGCCTATGAGAGCCAAGATCATAAGCCTCCTCTTCATGCCCTACAATCACCAGCTTCATGATGCCTTTCTGCTATGTACTGTTATGTGATTGTCTATTTGTTTTCTTTGAATCAATTTCAAATCAAAACCCCAGTCCTGACAGACCAGAAGGTAGTGAGCAGTCCTTATGGGAGCATCTCACCTGCTAGTTTAAGTCAACAGTTATTCATTGTTAGACATTGCCAAATTCTCCCGGAAGAAACCCTGTCAGTGGACATTGGTACCCACTGGTCACCACGGAGATGTTTCCAGTCCCACTGCACCAGCCCTGTGATGCAATCGGGCATGGTTGAGGTTCTGTGCTGCTCCTGGGATTAAAGGAGCTTTGCTGAGGTAAGACACCCCCCTTCCAGACTTGGGCAAACCTCTTCCACGTCTCTTACAGACCTCCATAGCATTTTTCTTTCTCTTCAGTGAAAACTCAAACAGCTTCTGTTTGGTCTTGGCCTTCCTGGAAGCCAGAGAGCAGGGATAGATTCTCTTGATTGAAGTAGAGGAAGAGAAAAAAAACTCACAGGAACCTCAGACTCAAATGATTCTCTCCACCTGATCTGGCTGCTTCATTTTTGTTCCGCTCCAGCGGAGCCTTGCTCCAAGTTCTGGACGTTGCTTGTAGAAACATGCTCGCTCAGTCCATCCTAATAGAAAGCAGGAGGGGGTATTACTTATTTTCAATGTTTTATTGCGTAAGGTACAAGCTATACACTGGTCGAAAAATAGAGTCCTACACCCACATGGCTCTATCACTACAGTTTCTACTGCTCGGACTATTCTTGTTTTTACCACTCCCTTCTCTCCCCCTTTCATATTATTTTGAAACAAATCCCAGTCATCATATCATGTCAATATCAGGTACAGTGTTTCTGTCGGTATCTTTAAGAAGTAAGGAGAGGGCTGGAGAGATGGCTCATCAGTTAAAGCATTTGCCTGCAAAGCCTGGGTTCGATTCCCCTAGTACCCATGTAAAGCCAGATGCAAAAAGGGGTGCATGCATCTGGAGTTCGTTTGCAGTGGCTAGAGGCCCTGGTGCACCCATTTTCTCTCTCTCTCTCCCTTCAAAAATAAATAACTAAATATTTTTGAAAAGAAGTAGAGAGAGAGCTTTGTTAAGGAAGAGCTTCCTGTCTGAGCCCTTCACTTCCTTGATAGCAGAAGAAGAGTGGCGTTTCCAAAGGAGCGATGTGAGTCCCAGCTCTTTCCAGCCCTGCTTCTGTGCATACCCTGTCTGCTCACTACTTCTTCTCCAGCAAAATGACAGTAAGCATTCCGACTTTACGATGAGACCACTGAGAACCAGAGAAAGAAAAAAGATTCCCCCCCATAAATCTCTTTTTATTGGGTCCAGGGGGCTACCTCAGGAAGAGGTTGGCACATTTGAGCACAAGAACTGATTGGCCTGGGCTCAGGAAGGGATCCACTCACCTGGTAAGGAGTGGGAGAGAGAGAGAGAGAGAGAGAGAGAGAGAGAGAGAGAGAGAGAGAGAGAGAGAGAGGATTGGATGAGATGAGATAGGAGCAGACACTGAATTCCAGTTCTGCTGCAGCAGGCTTGAGGAGTGACATCCTTTGGGATGATTCCTCTTTTCTGTGCCTCCCCTAACTGACTGCCCAGTAGAGCTATCTCCCTAGTTCCTAGGAATCC
This sequence comes from Zapus hudsonius, assembly GCA_004024765.1. NCBI lineage: Eukaryota > Metazoa > Chordata > Mammalia > Rodentia > Dipodidae > Zapus > Zapus hudsonius. The sequence continues at coordinate 6,471 of PVHP010052102.1, forward strand.
CTTAGAAAGTGGAGCCTGAGCAGCTACAGGCCCTGCCGAAGAGGGCAGCATTGGCCGCGTCAGAGTTCTAACTGGAACCCAGGACTCATGGCTTGCAGCCTGTCTTCTTCGGCACCTTTCTCTCCCACTTTTTATAGGTGAAACCAACTGCCAATTGCCTCCTGTTTACCTGGATATGGGTGCCCTGGGGCAAACCTGTTGGTCCTCTTGGCCAAGTCCAACCCTCTAGCCTTTACCTATTGGAGCTAACTTCCAGGTTTCCCATGACCCTGAGCAGGCTTTTCATGTCTGGGAGCCTTGGTTTTCTGTTTGAGGACATGTGGAGAATGGAGCGGACAGCAATGTTCTCTTCTCAGGGCTGCGAGAGCCTACATGGGCTTATGGATTATAAGTGGTTAGTAGTAGAAAATGCAGAATAATACCTTTACAATTTACCTTTAGGCTACTTCCTCCAGACATGTGACAGCTTCCTGCTCAAGCCAAGCTTTCCCTGACAGGATGAAACAACCCTTTGAAACTGTAAGCCTGAAGTAAACCCTTCTCTCCCATCAGCTGTTTCTTGGCTGGTGTTCTGTCCCAGGAGGTAACAAGCCCATACACCCAGTCTTCTCCAGCTAGGAGTTCTCAAGGACCCTCGCTGCCCCAGAGGGTCTTGAGGTGGGAGCTCTCCAGCATTTACAAAGAACAAGATCCCAGCTATTCAAGCAGGATCTACCCATTTCTGTCCCTTAGAAAACAAATGCTCTTTCTCAGCTCCCCCCCTTCTTCTGCATTTTTCCCAGGGTGCAGTGCCTCTTGATCAAGATGCATTTTGACGGCCTGGAAGCTTTCATAGCCGCCCACTCTCCCTCCTCCCTCCCCACTGAGCTGACAATTTCACATGACATCAATTCCTCTGACAGCCGTGTAAACAGATGGTGGTCCCCGCTGCCCGGGGTGCAGGGGAGCGATACCATGGTAACTGTGACAGGTGCCAGGAAGGTGGGAAATTGGGACCTTCAGAGACACACACACAGGCATGGCTCAGGCCAGAGGCCCAGTACATCTCAGACACACTGGATCAGGGCTGCCTCCTGCCCTTTCCTAGCTGTGGGACCACGGCTTAACTGATTCCTCTCTCTGGGTTCATGGGATTTGCCAGCTCAGATCAGCAAGGGATATGGACTTGCTCCTAACCTGGGATGGGTGTAGGTAGAGGGTGCTTGTCAACAAAGCACTATGGGTGAAGGGGATAAGCAAATAGATGGACAAGGTCTGGAATACCCATTTCCTGGAAGGAAGGTGTGAATGACAGGGAAAATTAGGATGATCTGGGGTGGAAAAGGAGCCATTCACCTGGAGCCTGATGGAAGCCAGCTGAGAATCAAGAATTGCAATACAATTGTGACCTTGGTCTAAGGCCTTTCTCCTTGACCAGCTGTCAACCTGCCATTTCCTAGGAATCTCACCAGAAACCCCACTTACAGTTAAAGGACATGTCCTGACACCATCTACAACCCTCGTGGGTTTACTTTATCAGATTATAATCCCATCTAAGGTACCTCTGGAACTACCCTATCATCTCAAGTATTAAAAAGGGGATCACAGAAAGAGGTGGGGGGGAAGGTTTCTCAGAAGCCCACTGAACAATGAAATTCTAAAAGTTTCCAAAATCCTGTATACTGTCATCACTGGGAAACTCAAGTATGACAAGATCACACTCACACTTGGGTATGTCTTATTCGTTCCCTGAACACCTGTCTTTCTGTTAACCCTATACATAAGACCTACATTAAAAATATCTTTTAATAAACTTCAGCTCATACTGGCTCATCCTGAATTTGGGTTTACGTGAATGGAAATCCCTTAAAGATAAGGAAACTTCATAGGCTGGAGCTGTTTCTCCACCCCAGCCACCACTGACAGCTCGAAACAGATCTGTAGGCTGTTTCTAGTGGGGAAACAGCCAAATGTACCAACGAGATGTGAGAGGACAAGAGGCCGAGGTGGCAGTTTTGGAGGGCCTCCTTGGGTCCTGCTTGAATAGCTGGGATCTTGTTCTTTGTAAATGCTGGAGAGCTCCCACCTCAAGACCCTCTGGGGCAGCGAGGGTCCTTGAGAACTCCTAGCTGGAGAAGGCTGGGTGTATGGCTTGTTACCTCCTGGGACAGAACACCAGCCAAGAAACAGCTGGTGGGAGAGAAGGGTTTACTTCAGGCTTACAGTTTCAAAGGGTTGTTTCATCCTGTCAGGGAAAGCTTGGCTTGAGCAGGAAGCTGTCACATGTCTGAAGGAAGTAGTCTAAGTACTACCTGTAATGACAGGAAATACATTCCTGCCTAGTTGGGCAGCTCTGTAAGTAGCTGGTCTTCTATAGAATTCAAACTTGCCTCCCCCTGACTTCACTTCAAGGGACTTTGCTCTGCTGTTGGGGTCCCCACATCCAGATTCTTCTCTGCTTTCCAATGTGTGTGTGTGTGTGCATGCGTGCATGTACACTGATTCTCTGAGAGGTAGCATGGATGGGAGACCAGGCAGCCACCCCAAGGCCCATCATTTACTCTCCAAAGAGCTTTTGACTTTATTGGCCAGGCTACAAGGCAGCTGGAAGGTTCATGCAGGAGACTGACCTTGGATGGGCTGAGCAAGCCATATGTCCTGGTCCCATAAGTCTCAGGGCTGAGCCAGTTGGACCAGGACATGACCTAGCTTAGCACTGAGACCTTAGAGCCAGGATGGAGTCTGGGTCTCCTGGTTGTGGCTGGGTGAGGGAAATGGCGTGAGTGCCTGCCTCACTGGGGTTTTCTAAGAATTAACCGTCAGGGATGTTTTCATATCCAATGTGGCTGTTGAAATCTGATAATTTTTTTCTAAATTCTAAATCATTCAGTGAATGAACTAATCTGCTGCTGAGAGAAGCTTCAGAGGGGCCGAGCTTTTAAACATTTATTACTCCTTCAGCTTCAAGGTTATTACAAAAATTATTTTATGCTTCTTTTAAAATTCATCAACTTGGAGCAAGCCGGCTGTGTTAATAACGGCGCTAGGAAACTGACAAGGTTCTGCTCATAATGGATGCTCCTCCTGACAGGGAACGACATCAGAGGGGCTTCTGGAGCCTTCCAGTTCATCTCCCTTTTTGGTCTGTAAGCATGGCGACACCTCTCAAGGCCCTCTTCTAAGGTTATGTTAGAAGGCACACTGATGTCTTGTATCTCTTGTCATCTGTGGTGGTCTCAGTGTAAAAGGTCCCCATAGCCTAGGGTGTTTGTGATTAAGTTTCTTACCTGGTCCTCATCTTAAAGCATTTGGAAGGTGGAGTTCTGCTGGAGGAGGTGTGTCACTGGTGGTGACCTGAGTCCAGCCCTAAGGTGTGTTCTGTGCCAGGTTGAACTGTTTCTTCTTCTTCTTCTTCTTCTTCTTCTTCTTCTTCTTCTTCTTCTTCTTCTTCTTCTTCTTCTTCTTCCTCCTCCTCCTCCTCCTTCTCTTCCTCCTCTTTCTCCTCCTCTCCTCTTTCTCTTCCTCCTCCTTCTTCTCCTTCTTCCACTCTCTTCCTCTCTGCTCTGGATATATGATGAAGTGAGCCAGCTTCCTCCACCACAAAACAGCTTCCCTTGGAATCTGTAAGCCTGAAAGAAACCCTTTCCTCCCATGAGCTGGTCTGGTCAGGTGTGCCTCAGCAACGAGAAGATGACTGCAGTATCTCCCCCATAGGATGTAGGGAAAATGGAAGGAGGATAAGCAAAGACTCCAAAGAAAGAGGGAGTTAGCCCATACAGTCTTGGCCTGTTTTGTCCTGCTATAACAGATTTGTGAGGCTGGTTTAGTTACAAAGAACTTCTACAGGTTTATTTCTTACAGGTTGGGGCATTGAAAGTCAAGGGATACACATTGGGTAAGGGGCTGTATCCTGTGTCACCACAAGGAGAATGGCAGAGAGGTAAGCAAGCACACAGACACAAGGAAGAAGCAATGAAGCTTCCCCCCGACTTTTTTTTACATTCTGGATACTGATTGCTACCACCTAACAATATTTTGGTTACCAGGCCAAGTGTGGTGGTGCACATCTTTTAAAAAAATATTTTATTTATTCATTTTCAAGCAGAGATAGGTGAGAGAGAGACACAGAGACAGGGACAGAGCGAGAGAGCACCAGGGCTTGTGGGTCTGGTTTATGTGGGTACTGGGGAATTGAACCTGGGGCCTTAGGCACTGGAGGCAAGTGCCCCAACCGCTGAGCCATGTCTCCAGCCCAGCCTCCCTTTTATCAGGAACTCACTCCTGCGATAACCAAGCCTCTCTGTGAACAGTGTGAATCCATCCATGAGGGCAGAGATCCCGCCTCTCCACACTGTTGCACTGGGGATTAAGTTTGCTTCCTATGAGCTTTGAGAGGACATGTTCTCACCATAGCACTCACCGGTGTGCACTCTGAGCTCTGGATAGAGTGTAGGGGTTTCGACCATGTGGTGGGAGCCTCCTGGGTTTCAAATACTTGGTCTCCAGCTGGTGGCAGTTTGGATGGTGGAGCCCTGCTGGAGGAGGTGAGTTCCTGAGGAGGGGGGTTGTGGTGATATGAGCCCACCTCAAGCCCAGTAGAGAGACTACTTCCACACCGATATGTGACTAGTTATGAATCAGCCTCTGTTCTACCATGTCATGGTGAAACTTCCTCTTGAGACTAAGCTGAAATAGATCGTGGTCTCCCATCAGCTGCTTCTGGCTGGGTGTTTGTCGTAGCAACGAGGA
>PVHP010052103.1:0-11215 GCA_004024765.1 Zapus hudsonius
AAAATTGCAAGCAGAGTCATATATCCAAGTGTTTCCTCTCTCTTACTAATAATTATGCAGACAACACATGACAGGTAGGGGGCAGAGGCTGCCTGTCACTCACAGCATACCTTGCATAGCAGATGTGCTGACAAATGCAAACACCAAGCACCAAGCATGGCAGTTCATGCACATGGATTTCTGAATATTTAGCCATATCATTACTCATTAATAAGATGCCAAGCATCTACCAGAGAGGAAGAGTCAGTCTGCACCAATACAGCTAGGTTTCAGAATGCCAAGTGAAGGCATGATCATCAGGCTACCTCAGGACTATGAAAATACCTAAAGACTGATTAGGAGCTAGGCTAAATGCCAGGCTTCAACTCATCAAAACTTATGCTAAGAGATCTGAAAAGGTGGCTCCCATTTTTGGAGCCATGCATCCTATTCTTGTGATACAGGCAGCAGGACTGAGAGATGGTTAGAGAATAAAAAGCCTAAACATGAAATGATTTGGGAAGGACTGCTTTCCCATCCAAATATTTTCAGCTTTCCTGGGACATCTCCTAGATTTTTAAGTATTACTCCATGTTATCATTCTGGTTCCTAATGAAGGGCAAAGCCAACATGAAGAATGATCAAGAGAATCATAGATGACATCAGTAGAAAGGTTATATCATGGTAAAGCCTTCCAGCTGAAATTAACGAAGAAAAGCAGGAAAAAAGAATCTACCTTTACAAGAATGTTTGTGAAGATGTTTTCCTAATTCTTTCAGAAACATGTAGGCCTTGTCTTTGTGGACAAACATATCCTTAATCACTAGCATATTGTATGAAAGAAAAATATGTATACTTTCTAGACCTCAAAATATATAGCAACGGTTCCAGTTTTCATTACCAGAAATAACTAGAGGAAATGAGAAGCAGGTGGGGGAGATTTTCCTGAGCAATGCCAAGGCTTCCTTTAATTCAGTTCTGTATGTCCTGGCCCTGCTGCTCCCATAGATAGAAGTAAAGCTACTAAAATCAGCAAATACACTCCAATTAACTTCTTTTAGACTCAAGCCTTACAGTGCTTGCCACAGCAACACCCCACCAACTCCTGAGCAGCAGCACTAAGTCTCTGAAGGAAGAACATGTCCATTTTTCTTTAGATGACAGTGTTTGGGGTCTCAGTTAATCTAAGTGAGATTATTTCACATAGTGAGTAGAAATCCAAAGTGAGAGCTACATATATTCTATTTATAAATTAAATTGTAATGAAGAATGGTGTGTGTGGTTTGTTGACATTAGAAACTGTTCACATCATCATAAAATGCAACAATGCCCTTTATTAAGAACTAGTAACTTAAGCAAAGAAAAAAATGAGGTGTAGCTCTTTTTTTCCATAAAAATATAGATTGCTTCTTCTGTTCTTTAGGCAACTTTTTAATTCTCTGAAAATTTAGAATTGCCGAATTTAGCACTCGTTTTAAATATATACTGGAAACTACTGTCTACAGAGAAAGATTTACAAAGAGTCAATTGACTAGACACTATTCATCTATTTGAAGTACCATTGTAAGAATGTTCATGTTTGTGTACAACCTAGTTCTGTGAATTTCATATATGATGATTTCAGTAGAAAAAGAGGGTCAGGATATGGGCTTAAGCCCTGCTTCTGCTGCTCCTGGTTGCTAACCTTTGACAAGTCACTTAACCTCTATAACTCTTAGTTTCCCTGTGTGTGAAATGAGAAACTGAAGCAGACAATTTCCAAGGTCACTATCTGCTATAAACTTTTATGGTGTCCAAGTCTCTGATCCTGTCACAGCAAACCACACACACCTTTCTCCATTACATTTAATTTATAAATAGAAGAAATGTTTGGATTTGGGTTTCTACTGACTATGTGAAATAGTTTCACATACATTTGCCTGTACTAGTATGAATTTGCTATGCTTAACCTTACAGGAAGCTTTAAAAGATTTTAAAGTGATAAATAATTATAGTAAAGAAGAAGGTTCCTGAGATCCTAATGAACAGATATGTTCAAAATCCATCTTTAAGGAAGGCCTTTAGCTGTGGTAAATTGTTAGGGCCCAGACTGGAGCAAATGGTGTTCCCACAAAGAAAGTGCAGAGCCTCCACTTTAGAGATTAAACTCACTTTCCCATGTGATGACCCAAGAATGCAGGCTCTCTTCTTACATGTGTATCAGTCACACACAGGCCAGTTTAATTAGCCATAAAGAAAATGTTGATTAAATGGGATGCCACTACACATGCACACACACACACACACACACACACACACACACACACACACACACACACGAAGAATGCCATGTACCACAACAGACAATTCTCATATTTTTACAAGCCAATGAACACCAAAGATGGTTAGCAAACCACCAGAGACAAGAAAGAAAGGAAGGGCTTGTCCTGCCCAGCCCTTAGAAGGAACCTACTCCTGACATCTTGACTCAGATCCCCATCCTACAAAACTTTGACACTATGCTGGTGGTTCTTTTAAATAATGTTTGGATATCTTCCTCTAGGCTTTTCTTTAAATTATCCATAACAAATATATCTTAAAAATTTGTATAAGTTCGATTTGTTTATCCACTGACTACAAAAGTGTGGACATACAGATACACACACACACACACACACACACACACACACACACACACACACAAACACAGAGCGTTCCCCCACTGGGTGCTTGTTGGGAATGCCCCACAGACTACACTGTAAACATCCTCAGAGACCCACCCAAGGTTACTTGAAAGATCAAGTTGACATCAAAACTTAACCATCACAGTCCACCCCTTGTCAACTTGACATCAAACCATATATCTTTACATCATGCTTAATTCCTAAATGAAGACAGTAACAAGATCATAATTCCACCTAACATGATATAACTATGTCATGTACAACTGGAAAGGCATAATCTCCACCAACACAAGGCAAAGCCCTTTAACTTAGAGTTCTGTAAAATCAAAATAAGTTACATTTATAGAGCAAGCATTTCCAACTTCAATGAGACATACAAGGAAAGACTGAGCCATGGCAAACTCAACAAACATCAGCAAACATCCACATCTGCAGTTCAAGTCCCATACCACAACCGGTAACTGACAGTCTTCGGATTTCCTGATTCTGTCCCTCCAGCTTGGCTGAGTACCTGGGGAAACTTCCATCCCAAGCCAACAGTGCTCTATGGTAGACCTTGCAAAGTCCAGGTATGTCCAAAACATCTTTGGGTTTCCATTGCAAACCACAGTCCATCTTCCAAATGCTTCACTTGCCAATCAGGGACTTCACACCCTTTTCCAAATACTGCATCTCAGCAGTGGCTCCTGGAACCATGGACACTTCACAACCCACTCCATGTATGCATTTCTCATGCTTCCAAAAGGAATACTAGGTATGCAGGACACATCCATGTTGTTAATTCAGGGACAAAATAGATGTGACTTTGAAGAGCAGATTCCTTTCTTTTTGTGATTTCTTTTCCAAAGAGTTTGCATAGTCCATTTTTCTGCCCTTCCTGGGTGGAAACACCTCAGGCATCTCTCCATTGTTTCAATGTAAAGCAGTTGGGCTATAATCAAAGGCCAGTCTCTGCCAGTAAGTTAAACTTACCTTGAGGTTTTACTAACTTCAAATCTAAAATTCTCAGTCCCATATCCATAGCCACACACACAGTACACTACTTAAATTTAACCTTGGTCAAACTCTCTTGGCATGGGAAGCAGGATGCATCCACCCCTTGACCCAGGCACACACTTCTATTAAGGTTTTATGCAGTCTCTCCTTCCTTGTAGAAAATTCACAAGCCAAGCCTCCAAATGCGATTCTCTCTGCACTGAGCATTTCCAAATTCTCACTAGAATAGTCTATAAAACTTGGCTTATTGCTCTAGAAGGCATCTTCAGTTGCAAGTATCAAGTCTATGTCTATTCTTCCAACACACAAGTTCCAGAAGACCAAAATCCACATGGTCAGATTCATCTCAGTGAATCACCCCACTCCTGGTACCAAATGTGTCATAGTCAGCCACACACCACTGGGATGAATCCCCAAACCAGGCACATTTTGGGGGAAGGAAAGTATTTATTGAAACTACAGACTGAGGGGAAGTTCTGTAACAGTGAAAGAGGCTGGCCCTCTTTCACAGATTCAAGCAGAGAGAGAAACCTATCACCAATACCACACACAGAACAGCAGTCAGGAGCCAAGAAGATAATTTCTTCCCCTTTATATAGCATTAAGGTGGGGTCTTGCAATCCTCTCCCAGATTTAATGGATTCCTTAGTCTCTGGAATTTCCTTCCTGTACTGCCCACACAGGAAAGGATGTTTACTTCTAGTTTCTTTGAGCTTCCTTACATCCTGCCCCTTACTGAGTGGCTGCCTTCCTATAAACATCCTCAGAGACCCACCCAAGATTACTTAAAAAGTCAAGTTGACATCAAAACTTAACCATCACAGATGTATAGCTGGCAAATATTTTTCCCCATTCAGTAGGTTGCCTTCTTGTCCTATCCACTGCGTCCTTTGCTGTACAAAAAAACTTTTTTACTTTCAAGAGGTCCCAATGGTTGATTAGTTGTCTTAATCCCTGAGTGCCGGAGTTCTCTTCAGAAAGTCTTTGTCTATGTCTATAAATTAAACTGTTTTCCCTAATTTTTCTTCTGGCAGTTAGGAGTTTCAGGTCTTATATTAAAGTCTTTGATCAATTTTGGCTTAATTCTTGTGCATGCAGAGAGATAAGGATAAATTTTCACCCTTGTACATATAGATAGCCAGTTTTCCTAGCACCATTTGTAAAAGAGGCTGTCTTTTCTCCAGTGAATATTGTTGCCATTTTTGTCAAATATCAGATGGGTTTATATTTGGTTTTTCTATTCTGTTCCATTGCTCTACATGTCTGTTTTGTGCCAGTACCATCCTGTTTTTGTTACTAGGGTTCTCTCATATATCTTAAAAATCAGATATGATAATACCTGTAGCCTTATTTTTGTTGATCAGGATTGATTTAGCTGTTTGAGTTTTGTTGTAGTCAGCTTTCTCATTGCTGGCAGAAAGAGCCCCACCCAAACCAAGCCAATAGGAGGAAATGGTTTATTTTGGCTTAAAGACTTCAGGGGAAACTCCATGATGGTTGGGAAATGACGGCATGAGCAAAGGGTGGTTAACATCTCCTCCACCACACTGCAAACAGCAGCAGAAAGGTATACCAAACACTGGCAAGAAGAAGCCAGCTATAATTCCCAACAAGGCTCCACTTCCAAAATTGTCATCAGCTGGGCATTGAGCATTTAGAACACATTAAATTTATGGGGGATACCTGAATCAAAATACCATAAATAAATTTTATTTGCTTCCAAATAAATTTTAAGATTGTATTTTCTATTTTACTGAAGAATGCTATTGGAATTTTTATGGAGATTGCATTAAATCTGTAGATTACGTTTGATGAGTTACCATTTTCACCATATTGATTCTTTCAATTCATGAACATGGGTGTCTTTCCACATTTCCTAGTGTCTTGTGCAATTTCTCTCTTGAGTGTTTTAATGTTTTCATTGTAGAGATCCTCTACTTCCTTCCACCAGAAGTTTTGAATGCCTCTAGAAAGAGCACATGAATAGTCTCTCTAAATATAAAGCAAATAGGCCATGAGCTTGTTTTTTCGTATTTCATATTTTTATGAGTGTGTGTGTGTGTGTGTGTGTGTGTAAGATATTTTGCCTATGCTGGTGGTATGGCTCAGTCAGTAAAGGGCTTGCTTTGCAAGCATGAGGAGCTGGTTCCAATCTCTAGAGCCACGGTAAAAATGTTGGGCATGCTGCCTGTAATCCCAGTGCTGAGGAAGTAGAAACATCCAGAATCCTGGAGTTCACTGGCCAGCCAGCTTAGCCAAATTAATGAGCTCTAGGCCAATGAGATGCCCTGTCTTAAAAAAATGTCTATGATGTTTTTGAGAATGACACCCACAGTTGTCCTCTGGCCTATACACTTGCACACATACATGCACATGTACCCATACACATGCACACCACACACATAAGATATTCTCCCCACTAACATACTATAATCAAGATTCTTTGTTCTTTAACTGGAAAATACTTTACTTCTCATGGATAGTAGCAGATGGAGGAGACACTTTGGGCAATTTTGTTAGTGTCCTACCACCTCTTTTTTTTTCTTCTGCTTTCCATCACTTTCTAATTTTATTCTTCCAGGACTAGAGGCTAAATATTATGAAAGCAGAGATGAGAAAAATGTAAGAAATGTGACTCAAATGCATTTACACTATTCAGCATTCTCTCTTTACTTTATAAAATACTAAAAATAGTTTTCTTTTAATCATGAGTACATATATGTACTTGTGTGCTTATGCACAGGAGTGTGTGTACCAGGGTTTATATGTGGAGGTCTGAGGACAACCTCAGGGTGTTTGTTCATCTCCTTTCACCCTGTCTGAGGCAGCATCACTTTTGTTGTTTTGGTTTTCCCACTTTACTTAGTCTGCTCCTAGCTGGCTCTCGAATCTCTGGAGCCTCTGGTTTCACCTGCCATGGCCATAGGCACGTAGGGATCACAGGCACATGGACCCCTTGGCATCTGGATTTATATGGCAGCTGGAGAGTGAAATTCAGACCATCAGGCTTGCAAGCAGTGCTAATAATGCAGAGTCATCTCCCCGGTCCCTAAAGATAAATAATTGATATATTCTCTGAATGGGAAGGCTTCATCAAGACCTTCAAGATCACCAGTTTAATTGCATTAGTCATAAAACTTAGATTTGCAAGGAAGAACAAAGTACTCACAAAACCCATTTCATCCTCAAAAGGGCTGCAAGAACCAGGCATGCTTCCACTGTGCAAATGCAAGTCCCTGGGTTATATGGAAGGTGGAGAATTCAAGGACTCTTACTTAGCATAGGACTGATTGTTACCTACCCTGCTAAACCGGGTTTCCATTGACGACTCCACTGAGGTGCTTCCATTAACAAACATCAGACTCCTCCCACCCTTGGACTGCAGAGTGAACAGAGCTTCTGTGTCCTCATATGCAAAGTAAAGATGATGCTGTCCATGTCCACAAAGTGAGAGTAAAATTGAGCTATCCATGCCAAGAGAAGAAAGTTAGTGAGCAATAAATATGGTATATATTTTATAAAAAATTTCTTTTCAGAAGATATATCACAATTAAACTAGAAACTCTAAATAATCAAAGCAATCCTGAGGAGGGAAAACAAAGTTAGTTCCTCATTTCAAATTACATTAAAAATTATTGATAGCCTTTCCCATGGACTTATCCAGTTTGCCCATGGAGGAAGATATCCAGCTGATTGGGGACAGGGAAGAGGGAAATCGGGAAATTGGGGACAGCAATACATTATTTGTTCATTCAGTGTATGTAAATATTGATAACAAAGATATAATTTTTAAAAAATTATTGAATGCAAAGTGACCTTGATATCATGACCTCACAGTGCCTAACACTACCTACATAAGTCCTGCATAAAAGGAGTAAAAAAATGACATCAGAATAGAAGAGAGACTAGTTGGAAAGAATGAATTCAGTGGAGACAGTTGGGAGGGGGAGAACGGATGGTGGGAAGGGATTATGATCAGTGTCTATATTTATGAAAGTTGTCAATAAAAAGTTTAAAAAATTATTGTAGTTACTTCAGCATGGTACTCACATAAACATACACATAGACCAATGGATAAAATCCTAGTGATATCAAGTTATAAATCTTCAATAAGCCCACCAAAAAGACACTGTCATAATTAATATCTGGTTGCCAACAGCATTTTGAATCACCATGGAAATGAATCTTTGGCCATGTCTGTGAAGAATTTTCTAGATTTGATTGGCTGAGGTGGGAGGGACCATCCTAACTGGGTGGTACCCTACATGGATTGGGTTCCTGGACTGAATAAAAAGGATAAAGCTAGTTAAGTACCATCACTCTCTAAGTCCTCCTATTGGTGTGATAATGTAACTCCTGCTGTGTGTTCCCTGCCATACTTTCCTCAACATGAGGACTTCTAGAATGTGTTAGCCAAAAAGAAACCTCTTCCTTCCTTAAGCCACTTTCAGTCAGGTATGTTGTCTCCAGAATGAGCAGGTAACTGATACAGACACAAAACACAACGGGGAAAGAATAGACCAATTTCCCCTGTATTTCTCTCTTTTCTTCACTTTCTTTTGGTTGTGCTTTGTAGCCCAGGCTGACCTCAAACTCATGATCCTCTTTCTTTTACCTCATAAGTGCTAAGATTGCAGGCATGAACCACCATTCTTGGCTCATAGTTGTTTTTTTTAATAGTATTGAAAAATAAATATCCATAGGCCAAAGAATAAAATTGAAAAAAATTTAAAATAAATGGATGTTATATCACACTATACACAGGAGTCAAGACCTAAAAAAAAGATCTGAAAACCATAAAACACCTAGAAGAGAGAATAAGGGAATGATGTGTCCTTACCAATAAATTGGCCTTGGCAATAAATCTTTTGATGTTATATGAAAACTCTGGTAACAAAAGCAGATATAAATAAATAGGACTATGTCAAAATGAAGCAACAGAAACAAAAAAAAAACATATCCAAATACTTTGAAATGGAGAAAGTATTTGCAAAGTTATAGTTAAAATTCACATTATATAAGGAAATCACACAACTCAAATAATGAAAAAGCCTGATAGCCCTATTATAAAATAGGCAAAGAATGTGAATGGGGATTTGATCAAAAAAGACTTAAAAGTAGTCACCAGACATATGAATAAATGGTCACCCTCACTAATCACCAGGGAAATGCTATTCACTCACATTTTCAGAAAAACAAAGAGTAACCAGGGCAGCTAAGTGTGCTGAAAGAAGAGCTCTTAAGTATTGGTAGGAATGGGCCTTTATTTCAGTCCTTATGGATAACAGTATTGAGGGTGTTTTTAACTAAAATATATCTCCCATATGACAGCTCTTCTAAGCATACACCTAAAGGAATTCCTCTCTTGGGTATACACCAATAAGTAAAAAAAAAATCATTGTGGAGTGTTGTCTGTGCTCGATGTTTATTGGATTTTGTAAATAAAACCTAAGTGTTCGTCAATGCATGAATGCATACAGAAACTGTGCTTGTGTACTGGGGTTTATATCTCAGTGGTAGAACATATGTCTAGCTAGCATCCTAGCATGTACAAGAACTTCAATTCAACTAAGAGCACCACACATAATACACAGTAACTTATGTGTGCATATATATTTACATATCTAACATATATTAAACAGCCTTAAAAAGGAGATACTACCATTTATAAAACCATGAATGTTCTTGAACTTGTAGGATAATATACAAAGTGAAATAAGCTAGACAGAAAGAAAAATGCTTCATGATCTCACTTAAGGTGAGACTGAAAAATTGCACACACAATAACAGAGTAGAATAGTAGTTCCCAGGAATACAGAGGCTCGGGGAAGAAATAGGAAAATGTAAACCAGAAAAACACAAAGTTGTACCATGAGGGTATAGTTAATCATTTCATATGGTATACGGGATATTTGCTCTTGTCACAATAGTGATGGATACATAAATATATTTAACTATAGTAATCACTTCATTGTGTCTACCTTAAATGTATGTAATAGCAAAGAAACTTAGACACAAGTAAATACTTGATGTTTGATCTTAGGGAAATGATATCTCTAAGGCTTGTTTTTCTTATCAATGAGGATAGTACCAGAGCCTTCCCAATAAAATTATTGTTGAAGAAAAGTAAATAAGATACCCATGCTGAGTGCATAGTACTGGCCAGTGCATGAACATAGGCATCCTTAGTAAAGTTTCCATTAGTCCCAGGCATTTGTCAGCATGAATAAAAGCAGAGGAGCACAGCTGAAAGGAATCTTGTTAGTCTCTGCTTCAATGACAAATTCAACTTGTGTCCTCAAAAGATTTTTTAATATTTTTATTTGTAAACAGAGAGAGGTTGAGAAGAGAGAGACAGAGAGAATGTGTGAGCCAGGCCTTCTAGCCACTGCTAAATGAATTCCAGACACATACACCACTTTGTGTATTTGGATTTATATGGGTACTGGGGACTCAAACCTGGGTCATTAAGCTTGGCAGGCAAGCACCTTAACTACTAAGCAATCTCTACAGCCTTTAAGAGATATTTTTGGAACAGTCCACTCCTGGGTATTATAGCAAATCCTTAAGCCATTGAAAATGGGTCACTCTCCTTTTATCTTTACCTCTGTGTATTCCAATCTTGGAAAATATTTACTTCTGTCCCAGCACTAATTTCAATGAAAAAAAGCTGACCTTATCTATACACCTCAGCATTCCTCTCCAAAGAGGGGCAGTGTGATAATGCTTCTCCTAAAGATAATTGGCAGTCACAGAACCAAGTTTTGTGAACCCAAACAAGATTAAATCATTTTATGTACTTTATCAGCAACTTTCTCATTTCTGGGACAAAATACCAATCCAGAATCAGCTTAAGGAAAGGGTTTATTTTGTGTTAACAGTTTCAAAGAGAATTTCAAGATGGCAGGGAAGGCATTGTAGGCCTGAGCAGGAAGCCTCTGTCACATCCTCACACCCCAGGTTGAAATAGCTGGAGAACAGCCAAGCAGAGCTGGGTTGGACCACCTCAAGGTCCAGTGATATACTTCCTCCATCTTAGCCTCCACCTCCTAAAGGATTCAGAACATTTCTGAACAGCACCACCAGCTAGGGACTCAATATGCAAACACATGAGTCTATGGGGAACATTTTACATTCATACATACTAATTAGAAAAAGCCAACTTCAGTTCAACTGTCTAGCTTATTTCACTTTGTATATTATCCTACAAGTTCAAGAACATTCATAGTTTTTTTTTTATATTTATTGTCCATAATGAGTTACATTATTTAGTGGGCAAACCATGCGTTATTATCCCGACTTCCCCAATTCCCCCCCTCCCCATCCCTGATCAGTTGTATATCCTCCTTCGTGGGCTGTCTGTATTAGTCCTTGTGGTAAGGGATCCTGTATATCTTAGTACTCATCCCGGTCTTCCTGGCCCAAGTGTGTTGTTACTGATGGGTGCCATGCCTCCGGACAGTCTCCCCCACCACGGCTCTCACAATCTTTCCGCCCCCTCTTCCGCTCAGTTCCCCGAGTCGTGGTGAGTGAGTAATAAGGCTGCTTTAATGTTGCAAGCTTAGGGGTCCTTGTGT
>PVHP010052104.1:0-11337 GCA_004024765.1 Zapus hudsonius
AAGAAAAGAAAAGAAAAGAAAAGAAAAGAAAAGAAAAGAAAAGAAAAGAAAAGAAAAGAAAAGAAAAAGTAACCACCAGTCCCCTTGGTTCATCTCTGTGAGGACAGCTGCAAACCTCTGCTCATTTCTTGGAAAGGAAGCCTTTCAGGGGATCAAGGGAAATTTGGGAAGTTTGTGTTTTTAGCAGCCCCTTATTCTCCATCTTCTCTCTTCTTCTGATTGCCAAAATTTGCTACTAGTCTACACCTAAGCTATCTTCTCTTCCTGCAACTTTCCTTATCCAGTTTAGGAGCTGGAACCTGCCTCAGAGAGAAACAACTCAGAGAACTTGGGACAGAATATGGCCCCATGAAATTTTGTGTGTAAAAATCACTATTTAAGTCACCAAATGGCTGCTGGCTTCTCTGTTTTACCAAGGTTTGATTGTATTCAGTGACGCCATTTGTCTAAAACAAGTTAATTTCTTTCCACTAGCAGCTAGGTTGTTGTTTGAAGGTGGAAATCCTAATTGATTCTAGAATTATAGCGAATCATATTGGCAGGAAATGTGAAGACATTTACCTTTGAGTGTCTCTGGAGGTTTATTTTTTCTTCATAATCATTAGCACTATGAGAGCAAATGTCATCCAATTTATGAAGGTGGGACTAATCCAGGAAGAAAAGGTCTAGCTACCTCAAGAGATTATCATTTTATTATCCAGGCTTATTTCTTAACTTCCAAAATACAACACAAAAGCACCATGGATAATTATTTTAATTGATTTATTAATTCAATTAAAGCTAACGTTTTTAAACAAATATTACTTTTTGTCGTTGTGTACCCATAATTATTGTAAGGATTGGGAGCAGGTAGATGGGGAAGAAGAAAATGAAAACTGTTGATGGACAGACAGACAGATACATAGAAGGTAGACAGTTGATAGTGTGCTGCCTAACAGTGAATTTATAAACAAGGTGGTTGGAAAAGAATACCATGCATGAGAAATCATATAAATTATATAATATAAATTATATCCCAATGACTTTAAGTTTTCAGATGATAATATAAATACTGAAAAAGTAGACTTCATTATGAGGAGGTACAGTGCTATTAGAATAAAATTACTTGGCTCTTTGCCTTCCCAATTTTTTTACTACATTGAATTAGTCTCATGTATTTTATGATCTCCTCAGACAGAAGATGCTCCTTTCATTCAAGGTGCTTATTCTTCTAATGCATAATAATTATGATTATCGGTCCAGAATAAGACACGTACGTGTGTGTGTGTGTGTGTGTGTGTGTGTGTGTGTGTGTGTGCTTCTCCACACAGAGAATATTCTAGTCAGTGACAGCTTTTGGAATAAATTCTCATTATAAGATTAACATTCTCAAACAAATATCAGATTCGGAACACTTGCTATTACAAACATTTGTATTTTCACGTACATGTGAAACATAATGAGCTTTTTCATGATAATTTTCACAAGGAAATTGCCATTCCTTCTTTAGATGTTTGAGTTTCATTGTTTCAGCCAAAGGTATTAAAAGACTCAATTATTTTTAATCATTTCTAAGATTACTTGTCTTCAGTTTTATATTTATTTATGTCTTGCTCTGAAGTAAGCCATATAAATAATAATACGTCAAGGAAATGCTTTCTCTATAAATAACAACAGTAAAAGCATGAGATTTAAATAGTTAATGCTTTAATAAAAAGCATATTTTTGTGGTAAAGCCATTATTTTTAAACTTGAAACATTAGCTTATGCTGAAGTATAAATAGGTGAGAGAGCATTTTAGGAATCTTTTTTTAAATATCTGCATAGATATTTAATAGATATAGCATTATGTAAATTCCACAGCAAAAATATGAGAAAAAAATCTATCTAGGAACATTTGTAAATGCATACATATTAGAAAATAATCATCCTACTTTAAGAGCCGTAATAAAATATACTAAATACTATTGAAGGTGCTTGATGAAAGTAAATGAAAAAGAAAACACTTAAAAATGTACACAGTGGCACAAGATCTGGTGCTTGTTTGCCAGGGAGGGAGGCCTTGGCATTCCCATTCTCTCTCCCTCTCCCCCTCTTCCTCATGATTCTTTTATTGTCTCTATGTTTCTGTCCCTCAAATAAATAAATGGAGTAATTTAAAAACAATGTTTTCAGTTCTTATATGGTCACTTCTACTGAAGACTACTAGAAAAATAAGCCCCAGGTAAAAAAAATTCTTAACAATCACAAATAAGGAAAAACACCAACTATTCAAAAGTGGCCCATTATGTTAAACTCTTAAAACACTTTGCTTAGTATCTTTCTCTGAATTCTCACTTTTAATGATAAAAATTATCTTCCTTTCCCTCTTCCTCCCCTGAAAAAGTATCAATTTGAAAAGAAGTAAATAACAAATATAAGCAGTAGATATTAAAGTCTATGATTTAGATAATCTTCTGATTTGATAATCATCATTAAAATGCCTGAAATATTACCTTTTCATTCAAATCACAGTTTGTAATAAAGTACATAAGGCTTTAGAGTTTTAGAAAATGAAGATACTAAGTGTATGAAAATATCTTATAAGGTGGTTCTACCATCAAGAAAGTAAGACTTGGGCTGGAGAGATTGCTCAGTGCTAAAGGCACTTGCCTGCAAAAGGTAACGACCCAAGTTCGTTTCCCTATCGCCCACATAAAGACAGATGCACAAGGTGGTGCACACATCTAGAGTTCATTTGCAGTGGCTAGAGGCCCTGGTGTACCCATTCTCTCTCTCTCTCTCTCTCTCTCTCTCTCTCTCTCTCTCTCTCTCTCTCTCTCTCTCTCTCTCTCTTCTCTCTTTTTCTCTGCTTGCAAATAAATAAAAATAAAAATAAAGATTTATTTTTGTTTAAACATGAACCATGCTTTGGAAATACATTTTAAAATTCTGGTTAAAGTACAATATTAAAATACATCCATAAACTCATAATATTGGCCTGAGAATTAGAGGTTTATAAAATAAAATGTGAAGTTGTACTACATGATCATTTAAATTATGTTTTCAACGACTAAATTACCAGTCTAATATTTTGATGCTTCAATTAATTACTAGCATATGATTGGTCACTGAACATATTAAATCCATACAGAGTATGAACTGATATACTTCTTGTTAGAAATTATTCTAAGTGAAAATAGAAAATTTCAGGGAATTTGTACTCCAGAAGCCCTTGTCTAATCTTTTTTTTAAAATATTTTATTTATTCATTTTCAAGCAGAGAGAGAGAGAGAGAGAGAGAGAGAGAGAGAGAGAGAGAGAGAGAGCGAGCACCAGGGCCACCACCTTGTGGGTCTGGCTTATGTGGGTCCTGGGGAATTGAACCTGGGGCCTTAGGCACTAGAGGCAAGTGCCTTAACCGCTGAGCCATCTCTCCAGCCCGTTTTTTTTAAACCTTGTCTAATCTTGACTCTGTTTCCTTCCAGAACACTACTATAAGAAAATAAAATAAATACTAGTATTAGATTTTTTTAAATGTAGGGAGAAAATGAGATTGTAGTAACAAACTCACTACAATAGTAAAGCTAACTGTAATTAGAAATGGGAATCAAGTACAAGAAGAAAATTCTAAATTTCTAGAATATACACAATTCAAGGTTCTGCTATGTCCTTTTCTTTGGAGTTAAAGATGAAAACCAGGACCTCACACAGGCTAAGCACAAACTCTACCACTGACTATGCTCTCCCCACTCTGTTCTGCTACATTATTCAAGAGAAAACACCAATGATATAATGAAAACAGTTCTCACAATATGAGTATTTTCATCAAAATATATACAATATTTCTAAAAATAAGATACATTTTCAAATATTTAACAAGCTAACAATATGAAAACAGAAAGAGCCATGCTTATAATGAGTGAATAAGAAAAAAAAATCCAAAAATCCATCTAAATCCATGTGGCTTCCTTTTACATTTAATAAAATAATTCAATTTAAATAAGAAAATACAGATTAATAAGTAAATTAAACTAGGGAAAAGGGCCGACATTAGGCAAAATAAATAAACTGGTTTCCCATCTCACAAGTAATAAATTCAGAATGGACTAAAGAATTATAGCTGAAAATTCAATCATAAAGTATTAGGTGAAAACAAAATGAAACAAAAACATAGAATTATTTATAAGTTCAAAATGATGAAGGGACCCAAATATGGCATATATTCCCAGAAGACTTATGACAGCATATCAATAAATTAAACTATACTAACATACAATGCTTCTGCTTGATGATAAACCGTAAATTTAAAAGAAAGTAGAGAATATTTGTAACTCATCTCACAAAATATTCATTTTCTTAACATGTAAACCTTTCCACCAATTATAAGGAAATATTTTCAGTTATATAACTTATGAAATAACGAGAAAACCAGTTCAAGAATGTGACATACAAATACTTGCCTCTTCTATATATATTAAAGATATAAAACAGAGCAATGTTATTTATAATAAGGGGAAAGTAACTGTTATTTGAAAATACAGTTTTCCCTATGCATACTGACAAAAATGAAACCATTTACTAATATAGAACAACTTCATACTTGCCACAGAAAGTATAAGTTGGTATAACTTCACCAGTGTCAATGAATACTACTTACACTTTCATTTTAAAATGCTATTATCCTTTGTCCTTATCTATAATCCACTATGAAATACATAGCCTCCATAAACACCCAAACTTGCATAAGATGACTAAGCTTAATAGTTAAGAATATTATTTCACATTTATATAATAAATCACACAATTGTCCAAAAGTATTAAGAAGTAATAATTTCAACAGAACTTCATGTATCTTAAGAGTCAAAAGATCTCTAAGATACTTTCTTTTTGTGAGTATAGTATGTGTGGTGCGGTATGTGTGATGTATGGATGTGTCTATGCAGATGTGTTGGCAGGAACGTGGAGGTCAGAGGAGAATGTTGGATATTCTACCCCTTTGCTCATCCATTTATTTCTTGAGATGAAGTCTCTCTGAACACAAAGCTGCAGTTTTTAAAAGTCCCAACAATTCATGGGTGTCTGCTCCCCATAGGACTGGAGGTATAGGTGTGCATGGTCATGGTGCTTTACATGGGTCTTGGGGAATTAAACTCAGGCAGTCTCTGTCACTTTCAAGGGCCCCATGCTTGTGGGCTCATATCCCTGGCCCTCCAACTTATTTCTTAAAGGAAAAAATAAGTTGAGAAACATTTTGGAATTAACTAACAAAGAGAGTGGTTGGTGAGTTGGAGAAAGCCTTACCCTCAAGCCTTAGGCTGTTTAAGATAAACCCAAATACCAAGAATGGGTCTCTCCCCTAGATTGGTCAGGTGAGTCCAATGGGCCCAGAAAACAATAAAAAAAAAAGGCTATTGCCAATGCCCTTGGCAAAACTTTCATGCTGAAAGCACCACACGCAGCAGTCACAAGACACTGAGAAATCAAGCTGGAACTGAGTTAGTAGCCACCACCCTGATAGCTAGCTTCCATAGAGCTATGAATATATTAATGTAGCCTAAGAACAGTCTTAACTAGCAGTGGATCCTACATCATGGTTAGAATCCACCCATGAGTGTAATAGTGGCACATAAGTAGTGTAGTAACCAACTACTCTCTGGATTTGAGGCCTGCTCAGAGGAAGGGAATTTATGCCTGGTAATGGAAACTGAGTCAAATATTTATGGTTTAGAAGGACATAAGCCCTAGAGGAAAGTTATCATTGTTCTTTTGCTAAATAGATACTTTAAGTCTATAAAATTACCTACTAAATGTATTTGTTTATGTTCCATGATTAATGCTATTCCCATATTTTTGTTACAGAAGTTTGTTTTTACAGATGGTTTTGAATACTGGGGAGAACCAAGACTCATCAAGGTGATGACATGAAGAGAAAGCCCAGTGTTTAGTCCTGGATATCATCTCCACCACACTCACGAGGCCTCAACAAACGTTGCAGAGGAGGTGGCAAAAAGAATATTAATGCTATTATCACTCCTAGCCAGAGAAGGTTTCTACGGAGATGACAATTTTATTAGTTAGAATGCATGCCCCTTATAGACTTGGGTGTTTTATTATTAAAGCCTGTAACTTGGCTCTTCAGCTGCCTGCCTGGAGGTGGTGTCACTGGGGTCAGATGTGAATTGCAGCCCAAAGATATGCAGAGAGGTTTGAGCTCTGGGGGTCTCTGTTTGTTGCAGGTTTGTGCTTGCTGTCTTTTCATGCTTGATGGCTGGTAGTGGTTTCTCTCTCTGCTTGGATTTATGAATGGGAGCTAGCTTCTTCCATCATTGATGGAACTTCCCTTGATTCCATTCCTTCCATAAACTGTGATTCGTTGGATGTTCTTCCCAGCATTGTGGAGCTGTCTACTAAATAAACAGATATATTGAAGGACTCAAAACTCAACAAAGCTGAAAATAAGATACTATTGAAAGCTCAGTGCTAAAGGAGACATATTTGTGATTCCTTCCAAATTGCAGGGATCATTGTAGAAGAGGGGGTACTGCCATCCAGACGTGAGCTTACTTGTGCATTCCTGACCCCACAGTGGTTTCTGGTATCCCTACAGAGTTGTACAATTCTGAATCCATCAACCTTTGACACAAAAGATGGGAGAGGAGCAAAAGAATGAGACATCAAAATACAAGTACTACTTGGAAAGAAGAGGGTACTCAATAGAACAAACTCGGGGTCATGGGGCAAAGATAAAGGATAAGAATATGATCAAATCACAGTAGGTCTGTGTATTAAAATTCTCAATAAAAATACTTGAAAGAATGAGGAGCAAGCATATTTTTGTCCAACTACTTTTCTATTGACATTTTTGTATGTGTGTATAGTGTATGTTGCTCATAATCTCTTCTTTTACCCTTTCTTGAGCCATTCCTGCCCCTTTTCCCTGAACTCCACCTTTCAACCAGACTGTCTTCTATTTTGCTGCACACTTCTTTTCTCTGTATATTTGTGATCTACTGAGTTTAATTAGAGATTGACTGCATGAGCACAGGTGGGAGGTGTTTCTTTTATCAGAGCATGAGAATCTTTCCAGTGACTACACTAATACAGAAAATGCCTCTTGTTCTCCCAGCCACCATTAACAGTTAATAACTCCTCAGGCTGGGAGCCTCATATCCTCCTCCTTCATCCATGACAGAATGATGGGCCTGACATTTTGTGGATCTTGTGTTGCTTACAACAAACCCTTTGAGATCAGGGATGCGATGGTCTTGTCATGCCTGGAATACAGTGTTGCAAACTACTTTTGATGCACTGAACGGTGTCTGGAATTTAAATGCTGAGGACCCAAAGCCCAGAATGCAATGACATTTAGAGATAGGAGCATTAAAGAAATGTTTACCATACAATGAGTTCATATAACTGGGTTCTTATCCAATATGATTGGTGTCCTTATAAGAATCTGAAAGCCAAGGAGAGAGCTTTCACATCACACAGCTAACCTCTAGGACTGTAAAAACATAAATTTATGATGCTTAAGCCATGTGATCCTCTGTTGTTTCTTATGGTTACTACTATTTTACCCACTTGTGTAAAAATAACATTTATGTGTATTTATATAAATATCTGAATGCCTATAGAAAATATGAATAGATAAATTTGTTAGAATATTTTTTCTGATAAAAAACTGTGTTGGTGATAAAAAAATAAGAAAGAGATTTCTGGAAATAGAGACATTCTTAGAACAAGAAATGTTTGAATAGCATAGCTCTTATCTGTTTATTGGTCTGTAGCATTTTGGTGTTAGCAGCCCTCAGTAGCTTGTTATACAGAATCTCAGCCAGATATCTGGGATTCAATATTATACAACCAAATGACTTCCTTATATTTACATATAAAGACATAATGAATATTAGATTTTTGAGGGTTTTGAGGGTTTTTGAGGGTTCATGTGTTTGGGCTGGGAAGGTGGCTCAGCAGTTAAAGGCACTGGCTTGCAAAGGTAATGGCTGGGGTTCGATTCCCCCAGTTCCTACACAAATCCAGCTGCAAAACATGGCACATGTTTCTGGGTTTTATTTGTAGAGGCAAAAGACCCTGGCCTGCCCATGCTCGCTTGCACTTGTTCTCTCTCTCTCTTTTTCTCTCTCCCCCAAAATAAAAAAAAAAAATAAAAGAATAATAAATTTGAGAACATTTTTAACTAACCAAATGATTAGTAGTGTCATCAACAGTAATGTTCAGAGAAAGTTGAGAATAAGAACACGTTTTAGCTCTGTCTTGAGCAAGTAAAAAAAAAAGCTAAGTTGTAAGCCTATTGATTATGAGCAGATGGTATAAAGTTAGCAAACAAGAATGAGAAGAAACAGGAATCTCGTATTTTATTTCTGTCTTCTCTGTCAAAGAGAATGATCTTCAGACTGGAAAGAGTGTAAAGTATATTGGGTATGGGGAATTGAAACTGAAAGATAAGTGAAGAGATTGCAAGAGAGCACCCAGCTACTCAAAATGAATCCAATTTTCTGGACCCAGATGAATTCTAAGGTACTGAGAGAACTTGTAGCTGAGAGCCCTTGGCTACCATCAGTAATCATTAGGGGGATGTTAGAGAAGAATAAATGTTATCCTGTTTTCAAAAAGTTTCTGAAGATTCCTTCTACAAACCATAGGTTTTTTTTCCCTTTATCTTTCTGTTTCTCAGACATGCTATGTTGTTACAAAATTAAGTTAATCAGTTGATATGGGAGTTTATGGCAAATAAAATAGTATTGAGGAGGCAGAATAAGTTCATGGCAGACTAACAGCAAAGCAGATGTGCTGTTTTCCCTTGATCTTGCAGATCTGATTCAGATCTCTGCTATGGCTCTTGCAATATTGTGGGGGAGCTTTTTGACTATAAATGTGTCTCTTTAAACTGACAGTGAGCCCCATGTGATATACATAATGCTTTAGTGCGAAATCTGGGTATTTAATGTTGTTTGTTTTTTAATAGACATACAATGGCTATATGTTTCCAAAGTACAGTGTAATATTTCAATGTGCAATGATCAAATCAAGGTGGAACCATATCTATTACCTCAAATATTCATCCCTTCTTTGTGATAATAACATTAAAATTCTCTCTTTAGTCATTTTGACATATATATTTCATTTGTATTATTATGCAATAAAATACAAGAATTTATTCTCTTTTGTGTAAGAAAGTAGTGGGAGTCGACTGGCAAGAGGGACCTTGAGTGGTAGGGGAGAGAGTCTAAGCCTTTGAATAATTAGATCAGTCTGACAACCCCTGGCTCCAACCACTGGTTCCTTCCCTCAATGAGCTGTTGACCAAAGCGACCCATGAGGTTCCAACAACAGGATAGAATTCTGTCAAAGCTCTTGAATGCCCTCCCCAGGCCTGAGGCAAAACCCTGTTGCTGAAGAAATCACAGAATGCCATAGACCAGCATCAAGTGACCCCTCAAGGTCTGGAACAGTATCCAGCTCCCAGAAGGCAGTTAGTGTACTGCTGGAATGCACTGCACAGGCTGACAGGGGAAACTGATCAATGACAGCTGGAGTAAACAGAGACCACTGACATGAAACACAATCTGCAGCCATGAGTAGGCTGACTACACCTCCTACTGGGAGAGAACAGCGGACCAAGAAAGGAGCACTTGTTTAATGGAGAAGCCTGGGTTTGGGGGAGACAATCAACACCTTTCAAATTCGGCCAAATTTTCCACTTAGTGAGGGGGAGCCCTTGTCTGGAACTAGGGATTCAGAGCAATATGCACCGGATCCTGTACTCTTGGGCTCCCAAGACAAGATGCACTATGGGACCGATTGACAGGGAGGCTACTAAAAATAGAATCTAGGTAATCCAGAATTGTGTATATTTGTTAACCTACACTGATCTCACTCTCCGATGGAGATTGTGTTTGTATTTTTCAGGATACAGTGAGAGAGCTGGGGCCCATCTAACCCTACCAACCAACCGTAGGCCAATACCTGAGATTCTGGCAAGAGAGGAGCCACCACAGTCATACCATGAAGGATCCATATGGAACCCCGCAGAGAATGACGGGATGAACAAGGGGCCCACAGCCACAGCCATTCAATCAACACAGGATAAGCCAGTGAGACAGAAACCAACGAATTTCGACACAAAGACCCCTAAGCTCACAACCTTAAAGCAAACTTATTACTCATCCACCACGACTCAGGGAACTATGCGGAAGAGGGGGCGGAAAGATTGTAAGAGCCGTGGTGGGGGAGATTATCCAGAGGCATGGCCAGGAGAACCTGGCTGAATACTAGGCTATCCATGGACCCCTGTCACAATGACTGATCCAGACGACCCATGGAGGAGGATATCCAGCTGATTGGGGATGGGGGAGTGGGGCATTGCGGAATTAGGGATAACAACTCATTGTTTGCTCACTAAATAATGTAACTCATTATGGACAATAAAAAGAAAAAGAAAACCAAGCTGTCACTTTCATTAAATCAAGTCAGTGACTCACTTGGTAGTCAGCTCCACCTGGTCAGAGCCATGGGTATCTTCTAAGAAAATGAACACTGGCACAGGGTTGACCACAGGCTTGTGTTTGGTTAAGAACAACAATGTAACAGTTTTCTTGGAGCGTCCTTATATTTGAACAACTAATGGGAAAATGATGTGTAATGCAAATATGTACTTATTGTCAGAGGACCTTTCTTAGCAATAATTTATTACAGCTAAAATTAATATAATTAGTAGTAAATAATGCCTTCAGCGAAGCTCATTTAGACCTCTCACTAAATCTAAATTAAAATGAAAAAATAATGTATTATTGCTATCAACTATAATTTTTCACCTATTAATGAAAGACTAGAGACTGAAACTTTGAGGGAACTATCAACTAAAGATAAAGTACATGTATGGTATCTGACAATATTTCTAATGATGGGAATGTAGTAATGATGGTGAAAAGATCTATAATTAGTATTTACACCTTGTTAAATTGCATTATCCAATGGGCATTTTAATAGCTACTAACTAAATGACAATCTCTATTGTTTTGCTATAAACTCTTATCTCTAGCCGAGCATTATTTGAAATTGTGGACATCATGGATAAACTGAGTTAAGGTATGAATCTGATCTTATTGACTGAGCATATGGGCAGCCAGAGCTCAGTTCTTACCACGACAACATCTGAAGCCTGATGCAAGCAACAGGTAACTGGATTGAAATAAGTCAGAGGCAAGATCAGTGGATGCTCCAATATCTCCTGTCAGATGAGTTTGGTGTCAGTCACCTGGTGGAATGTGTGCCTAAAACTCTTCGCTTCAAACTGTTTTTGCACAGTAAGTAGATTAATTTTATTTAACTACATTGTTATTTTGAATGAGGGAT
>PVHP010052105.1:0-11211 GCA_004024765.1 Zapus hudsonius
GAAAATTTTGTACAACTATATTTATAGCAGCTCAATTCATAATAGCCAAGAACTGGAATCAACCCAAATGCCCATCCATGGAGGAATGGACAGCGAAACTGTGGTATATTTATATGATGGAACTCTACTCAGCTGAAAGGAAAAATGACATATCGAAATTTAGGAAAAAATGGTCTGACTTTGAGCAGATCTTACTAAGTGAACACTCAAAAGAACAGAGATTTGAACGCTGCATACTCTCCCTCATATGCGGTCCTTAATCAGGATAAATGTTTTCGTTATGCATACTTATAGAAAGAAGTGAGATGTTAGGAATGAGGGGTAAGGGAAGGGGGGAGGGGAATGGCTTAAGCAGGAGGCCAATCCAAATTAGGTTCAAAAACATAAAATCCTCACGAGCATACTGTAACCTAAAGAGTAAATAGTGGGCGTCAACTAGCAAGAGGGGTCATGAATAGCAGGGGAGCATGTTTAAGTCTGTGAATAATTGAGCAGTCTGAAAGCCCCCGGTCCCAGTTACTGGTCCCTTCCCTCACTGAGCTGTTGACCAAAGTGACCCAAGAGGTTCCAAAAACAAGACAGAATTCTGTTAAGGCTCTTGAACACCCTCCCCAGGCCTGAGACGAAATCCTGTTGCTGAAGAAATCGCAGAATACCATCGATCTTCATCGAGAGTCCCAGCGAGGTCTGGAATGGTAACCAACCCCCAGATGGCAGTTAGTGACAGGCTGGAGGGCACTGCACAAACTGCCAGGGGAAGCTGATTGGCGATAACTGGAGTAAACAGACCATTGGCATGAAACATTGTCTGCGGCCATGAATAGGCTTGATACAGTTCCTTCTGGGAGAGAACAGCAAACCAAGAAAGGAGCAATTGTGCAATGAAGGAACCTGGGCCTGGGGGAGTCAATCAACAGCCATTAAATTCGGCCAAATATTTCACTCAGTGAGGGGGAATCCTTGATTGGAAATGGGGATTTAGGGCAGTATGCATCGGATCCCATACACTTGGGCTCCCAAGAAAAGATGCACTATGCGAACGTCTGACAGGGAGGCTACTAAAAATAGAAACTAGGTAATCCAGAATGCTGTATATTTGTTAACCTATACTGTTCTCACTCTCCGATGAAGATTGTGTTTATATTTTTCAGGATATAGCGAATGAGCTGTGGCCCATATAACCCTACCACCCGACAGCAGGCCAAAAGATGAGACCATGGCAAGAGATGAGCCACCAGAGTCATATTGTGGAGGATCCATATGAAACCCTGCAGAGAAGGACGGGATGAACAAGAGACCCATACCCACAGCCATTCAACCAACTCTGGATAAGCCAAATGTGTTTGTGTTTTTCAGGATGCAACGAGAGAGCTGTGGCACATCTAACCCTACCAACCAACCGTAGGCCGATGGCTGAGATCCTGGCAAGAGTGGAGCCACCACAGTCATATCGGGGAGGATCCATAGGGAACCCAGCAGATAATGACAGATGAACAAGGGACCTATAACCACAGTCATTCAATCAACACAGGATAGGCCATTGAGACAGAAACCAAGGATTTGCGACACAAGGACCCCTACGCTCACAACATTAAAGCAGCCTTAATACTCACCCACCACAACTCAGGGAACTGAGCGGAAGAGGGGGTGGAAAGATTGTGAGAGCCGTGGTGGGGGAGACTGTCCAGAGGCATGGCACCCCTCAGTAACAACACACTTGGGCCAGGAGAACCGGGCTGAGTACTAGGATATCCAGGATCCCTTGCCACAAAGACTAATACAGACAGCCCACGGAGGAGGATATATAACTGATCAGGGATGGGGAGGGGGGGAATTGGGGTACTCGGGATAACAACGCATTGTTTGCCCACTAAATAATGTAACTCATTATGGACAATAAATATATATTTTTAAAAAAAGAAAACAAAAGTAAAAACAAGAAAAAGAAAAGAGCATGTAGATCATTCTACTTCCCAGCGACTCTTTTTTAAATGATACCTAATAATCACACGTATCATGGGATGTTGCATGGTATTTTAATACATTCCAGGTGGCTACATTTCATATACCCTCCCTGTACCTATTCTCTTCTGTGCTAATAGTTATTTAGACAAAGGCTATAGTTTGATTTATATGACCCACAATGGCTACTAATATTAAAGGTATCTTTATTAAAAAGCACTTCTATTTAAAAACCAAAAAAAATTTAGGAAAATTAAAATAATGTATTTTATTTGATCAGAAAACAATAAAGAAGCCAGGCATGGTGGCACATGCCTTTAATCCCAGCACTCGGGAGGCAGAGGTAGGAGGATCTCTATGAGTTCAAGGCCACCCTGAGACTACATAGTGAATTCCAGGTCAGCCTGGGCTAGAGTGAGACCCTACCTTGAAAAACAAAAAAAAAAAAAAAAAAAAAAAAAAAAAAAAAAAAAAAAAAAAAAAAAAAAAAAAAAAAAAAAAAAAAAAAAAAAAAAAAAAAAAAAAAAAAAAAAAAAAACAATAAAGATAGAAATTAACAAGAAAAACTATAGAAAGTACACAAACTCTTAGAGATAAAACAGAATACTATTAGACAATGAATGTGTCATTGAAGAAATCAAGATATAATTTTTTAAAAATTCCTAGAATTGAATGAAAATGAGAAAGCAATATGTCAAAGTATACAATGAGGAGGCCCTAAGAGGTAAGATTATAGCTCTAAGTGCTGACATTAAAAACATTAGAGGAAAAGGCTGGCAAGATTGCTCAACAGTTGCACTTTTTGTACAAGCACAATGGCCCAAGTATATAACAACAGCTGGGCATGGACACACATACCTGTAACCCCAGTCATTTGGGGAGCAGAGATCAGAGAATTTTTGGGTTTTGAGCAAATTGGGAATCAGTAAGAGCAAAGTGCATGTGTGATGGAGTAGGAACATCTGCAAACACAAGTATATATCCCACATACACAAACCATACCATACATACTACACATACAACATACACCAAAAAATATCAAAGAGATCTTGAATAAATAAGTTAATGATGCTCCTGAAGGCCTTAGAAACACAAGAACAAATCAATACTAAAAACAGTAGTCTGGAAGAAATAATTGAGATCAAGGCAGAAATTAATGAAAGATAAATGAAATAAAAATACAGAGAATCAATGTAATAAGTTCTTGCACTGAAAAAAAATAAACAAGATTGACAAATCTTAGCTGAACTAACCAAAATAGAGAAAACACCAAAATTAATAAAATTAGAGGTAAAATGGGGGCATTGCAATAAATACAAACATAATTTTAAAAAATCATAAGGACATACTTTAAATCTAAGCCTCACTAAATTTGATAATCTAAAAGAAATTAATGAATTTCTAAACACATATAACCTACCAAAATTAAACTGAGACCAATAATTTAAACATATTGTGATAGTTAGGTTTTGTTGTCAAGTTGATCTTTTTAATTATCTTGGGTGGGTCTCTGAGGGTGGTTACAGGAAAGCAGCCTCTCAGGAGGCGGCTGAATGTAAGAAGCTCAGGGCAGCTAGAAATTAACATCCCTTCCTGTGTGGGCAGTGCAGGAAGGAAATTCCAGAGACTCAGGAAGCCATTAAGTTTGGGATAGGGTTTCAAGACCCCACCATAAGGCTATATAAAGGGAGAGAAAAATGCCCCCTGCCTGTTTGCTGTTGTGTGTGTGGTGTTGGTGATGGGTTTTTCTCTCTGCTTGGACCTGTGAATGAGGGCCAGCCTCTTTTGCTTTTATGGAACTTCCCCTGTATCTATAGCTTCAATAAATCATTTCCTCCCAACAACTGTGCCTTGTTTGGAGATTCATCCCAGCAGCATGTGGCTGACTATGACACATACATACATACATACATACATACATACATACATACATATGCATACACATATATATATACAGCAAGTAATATATATATATACACACACACAGCAAGTAATAAGATGGAAGCAATAGTAAAAAAAAATCTCCCGATTAAAAAAAAAGCCCTGGTTCAGATGGATTCACAGCAGAATTCCACCATATCTTTAAAGAATAACTAAAATCAATAGCTCTCCAATCATTCAATAAAATAGCAAAGGAAGGAAGACTTTCTATCTTTTTCTATGAAGACAGTATTATTCTGAAAAAAACCAAAGACACACACAGACACAAACCCATCTCCCTAATGAAAATAAATATAATAGTTCTCAATAAAATACTTGCAACTCAAATTCAAGAACTCATAAAAAGATGATACACCACAAGCAAGTGGGCTTCAGTCATAGAGGCAAGGATAGATAAACATATATAATATAATAAATGTAATTCATCACATGAATGAACTCAAGGTCAGAAATCATATGATCATCTCCCTTGCTTTTGACAAAAAATATCCAAGATCCCTTCAAAAGTCCTGGAGAGACTAGGGATCAAAATAATGTATCTCATAATAATAATAATAATAATGATGATGATGATGATGATGATGGCTTATATGACAGCCCTGTAGCTCTATAGCCAACATAATGCTAAATGGAGACATTTTCAAAGCATTCCTTCCAATGAACAAGACAAGGGTGTATACTCTCACCACTCCTATTCAATATAATACTTAAAGTCTTAGCTAGAACAATGAGACAAGAGAAGGAACTAAAAAGGATGCAAATAAGAAAGGATGAAGTTAAAATATCCTTATTAGTTGATGATATGATTCTATACATAAGAGACTCAAGAGAGTCCACCAGAAAACTCTCAGAGCTTATAAACACTTTTAGCAAAGTAACAGAATAAAAATTAGCATAAAAATAATGATAGCTTTCTTATATACCAATGACAAGTATGAGAAAGAAATCAGGGAAACAATCCCATTTGTAATGCCTCAAGAAATAAAGTAGGGCTGGGGAGATGGCTCAGCAGTTAAGACATTTGCCTGCAAAACCTGATGACCTGAGTTCAATTCCCCATTACCCATGTAAAGATGTATGTACAAGTTTGTTTCCAGTGGCTGCAGGCCCTGGCAGGCCTATTCTGTCTGTCTGTCTGTCTGTCTGTCTGTCTGTCTGTCTGTCTGTGTGTCTCTCTCTCTCACTCTCTGCAAATAAATAAATAAATGAATATTTTATAAAATAAAAATAAAAATTCTTGGAATAAAACTAAACAGGGGCCTGAAAGACCTCAACAATGAAAACCTAAAAACAAGAAAAAATTGAAGACACTAGGATATGGAAAGATCACGCATATTCATGGATATTTTGATAGACATAACCTCTCATTTTAGCTTAGTTTGAATGTGATATTATTATTATGTATTACCCCATAAACTCGGGTGTTTTATTAAAATTTAAACATATAACTTGGGTCTCCAGCCCTCTGGAGGTGGGTCCTGGAGTTCAGCCCTAAGGTATGTTTGGGGATGGATCTGATTCCAGCCTGTAATCCAGCCCAAAGGTTTGGAGAGAGAAGTTTGATCTCTGGCTGTTCTTGTTTGTGGGGCTGCCTGTTGGTGATGTCTCTATGCTTGGATCTATAAAAGGGAGTCATTTTTTTCTGCCATTGATGCCATTTACCCTGGATTTATAAACTGAAATAAACCCCTTCTTCCTATAAACTGTGTCTGAGTGCATGTTCATCCCAGCAATGTGGAGCTGATTACAACAGCCATTTTCACACAAAGAGATGAGCTCAATTGTCAGTGGATTAAGCTTAATGAGGACATAATCAAATGCAGAAACAAATTCCAAGAAACAAGAAAGTCAAACCAGGACCTGTAATGAAACTCAATGAAGGGATTAAACTCATGCAGAAAAATACAATAGAGAACAAAAATCAAATAACACTTTAAAAACCTCTCTAGAAAGCCTTACCAACAGAGTAGATCACATGGAGGACAGGATTTCAGAACTTGCAGAAGAAATTGACCAGGAGTCTAAAACCTATGATAAATTCAAAAAATCCTGTGAACAGAATATGAGAGAATTTTGGGATACCCTAAAAAGACCAAATTTCCAGATCATGGGTATATAATATGGGGGAAAATACATTCTAAAGGCATAGACAACATTTTCAACAAAATTTTTGAAGAAAGTTTTCTTACTCTTGCAAAAGAGAGACCCATCGAGATATAAGAGGATTACAGAACAACAAATAGACAGGACCAAAGAAGAAACTCTTCATGACACACGATAGTTAAAACTCTAAACAATGAAAACAGAGAGCAGCAAGAAAAAAAGTTCCCAGCTCATTGCATACAAAGGTAGACCCATCAGAATTATCACCAATTTTTCAATGGAAACTCTAAAATCCAGAAGGGCTTAGAATTGAGTTAAAGCTTAAAGACTATAACTGCCAACCCAAACTACTATACCCAGCACAATATCCCTCATAATATAAGCTGAAAGAAAAACTTTTCATGGTAAAAGCCAGATCTATTAATATATGAGCATAAAGCAACCCTTCAGAGAATAAATACTGCAAAGAATACTCCACACAGAAGAATTGAACAACCAATCACAAGAGGATCCAAGAGGGGAAAACAATAACAATACTAGAAAAGACATGAAAATAAACAAAGCTCAAGAAAACACCAACCCCACAAAGCCTATAGCATGAGAGGGATTCAACTGAACCTCACAGTTATAACTCTAAAAACATCAATGGTCTCAACTCCCCAATCAAAAGACACAGGTTACTTGTTGTATCAAAAAAAAAAAATAAATTCACCAGGTGTGGTGGCATATACCTTAAATCCCAGCACTCAGGAGGCAGAGATAGGAGGATTGATGTGAGTTCAAGGCCACCCTGAGACTACATAGTGAATTCCAGATCATCCTGGGCTAGAGTGAGACCCTACCTCAAAAAAAATTCATCCATCCACTATCTTCAAGAAAACCATCTTGCCATTAAGTATAGAGACCTCATTAGAGTGAAAGGAATGAAAATGATTTTCTAAGCAAACAGAAATAAGAAACAGGTGTGGCTGTACTAATATCTGACAAAATAGACTTCAAATGAAAAGTAATCAAGAGACAAAAAGGTCACTTCTTACTCATCAAAGGAATGATCCAATAGGAGGATATAATAATCATAAACTTATATGAATCAAACAGCTGCACCACATTTTATAAAGCAAAATTTACTTGACAACAAACCATAAATAAATCCCAATACCATCATAAAAAGGGACTCCCATACCCCCATTAGCATCAATACACAGATCATCCAAGCCTAAAATTAGCAGAGAAATGATGGAGCTTGACAACACCATAGACCAATTCAATTTAAAAAACATCTACAGAACATTCCACCCTAATTCCACAGAATACACATTCTTCTCAGCAGCTCATGGAACCTTCTCTAAAATAGTTCATATATTACGGCATAAAGTATGCTTCCAAAAATTCAGAAAGACTGATATAATTCTCTGCATTATGTTTCACCACAATGAATTAAAGCTAGAAATTAACAACAAAAGAAACAACAAAAAGCACACCAGATCATGGAGACTGAACAACATGTTACTAAATAATAAATGGGTTGTAGAAGAAATAAGAAATGAGACCAGGAAAAGTGGAAATTGGGAAGACAGGAGGAGATACTAGACAAATGAGTAGAGGGAAAGAATATAGTGGGTGGGAGGGGAACTACACAAAACGAGACTAAAGTATTTAGTATAATATGAACCTTCTTCCTGGATACTGGTATACACCACATAACCTCCAATTAAGGGCGGTGGATGAACCAGACCAAAATGCCCAGTAGAATGTGAAGAAAGCTCATTCCTAAAATCATTGGTCCTGATTTGTGAATCCCAGGGTCTGATCTGGGTTATCCCCCACTGAAAAGAGTTGGCCAGGAAGATCTGTGAGGTCCCCAAAAGAATGAAGGCCATTGCCAAGGATTTGGTTACTCAACCAAGCTAAAAGATCTTATTGCTGAAGATACCAAAGGCTGTTGTCTCAGGACAAAATGCAACCACATGGGAACTGAGAGGAACGCCCATCCTCTCAGTTCAAACAAACCCTCTTGGTGCTGGAAAGTGCTATGGGAGCTACTCTGGGTGATAATGGTCACCAACAGCATGAATAAGCAGGAGACTCTGCAAAGTATGAAATCAACAAACCAGACAAGAAGTACACATTTGTGCAATAGTGGCACAGAGCTTTTGTGAGTAACCTCCAGTTGGACATGAGGCTAGCTCAGTAGGAGAGAACTCATAAGTGGTCGAGGGACCCCAAGTCAGCAACCCACAGCTAAGAAACTCACAACCCTCAAAGAGAAGTGCCATTGTTCTCTAGACAATTTGAATGGGTATCCTCATCAAAATATCTCTCAAACTTCTATGACTATCCCCCTTAATCAAAGCTGTTCTCACCCTTGGTTGGAGAATCTGTTTTATCTTACAGATGGCAGAGAATACTGGGGAGATTCAAGATCCATCAGTATAAGAAAAGACAGCCAATGGCTCACCACGAACTTTGCCATTTCTACCAAGTTTACTGGGGCCCAGCAGAAACTGCTGATGAATCAGTGACTTGAGTGTTGCTCCCAATGTTAGCCCAACAACCAACTCCAGGGAAATAGCAACAAATACTGTGGTGAACTGAAACATATAATGACAGACATACAGATGCTGCAGAGAATTAACACTATAACAAACTGTTAATGCACCAGCCAAGGCTCAGGGATTTGGGGGGAAGAGGGGATGAGGGGAGATTTCAAGAGCCACAGGATGGGTAGAAATATCCTGAGGCACAGCCCTTCCCCCAGAGACTGACAGAGGTCCTAATTACCCCACAGTGAACACCAAGGATGCTACTGAGGAGAGCCCACAAAGAAATGGGTACATGGGAGAGGTGATATAAGACGATAACTAATGTTAAAATTTATCCTTATAAAAAATAAAATAAGTATTAAAAGGTATGACGCAATTTAACTTTATGATCATGAATTATATGATGAGCTGTTACCAACATTATTCTTGGGTTAATTTGAAAAAGTGAAAAATGGTAAGTAGAATATAAAAAGAGAATGTCCCAATGTAAAATTTCCTAAAATTGAAACTTATATTGCTCTAACAAAATTAATTGTACTTATTTTTTGGGAGTAAAGTCTACAAGTTATTCTCAAATGGTTCAACAAAGGTTAGATAGACATATGGACAGATATGGAGAATAATGAAAAACAAATGTGGCAAAACTTGGACACTCTGAGAAAAGGAAATAATGGTAGTTCTTTCTACTATTTGATATCTTTTTCCCATAAACTCAAATTACTTTCCAACTAATATGTAAAAAAATATATGACAGTGGAATGTGTATCAAAATTTGAAAGACTTTATAAATACATATGGAATGGGATATACTATGAAAATTATGTTTACCATAATTTAAATATCTTTTTCCCAACATTTTTCATGGAATCCCAAGTTGGTTATAATATCATTAAGATATTAATATTTCATCATTAAAATAATTAAACTCAAGTACAGTGTGTTTTACATTTGGAGAGGTTCAAAAATTGATCACAGAAAGACCTAAAAATGGTAGGTTAATAGCCATATAGAAAGCTTAATAGTACATAAACACAAAATGAACATACTTTTCATATATAATGAGTCAAATATAATAATTAATTCCACCACAAAATGTGGGTGTATAGTATAACTCTGGTGCATCTCCTTGCATGTATATAAATGCTACATATAAAAAATTAAGGGTTGATCATTACCTACTGAACTATCAGTGCTGCTTATCCGAGTGGGCCTGGTAAGTGCCTTAACAACTCCAGCCACTAGTTTATTATTATTATTATTATTATTATTATTATTATTATTATTTTAATTGTTCATAATGAGTTACATTATTTAATGGGCAAACAATGAGTTGTTATCCGCAGTTCCCCAGTGCCCCTCTTCCCCATCCCCAATCAGCTGGATATCCTCCTCCATGGGCAGTCTGGATCAGTCCTTGGGGCAGGGGACCATAGATAGCCTAGGAGTCAGCCCGGTTCTCCAGGCCCTAGTATGTTGTTACTGAGGGGGGCCATGCCTCTGGATATTCTCCCCCACCATGGCTCTCACAATCTTTCCGTCCCCTCTTCTAGTTTTAACAATTTTTTATTTAAAAAATATTTATTTATTTGCAAGCAGAGATATATAGGGAGAGAGAGAGAGAGAGAGAGAGAGAGAGAGAGAGAGAGAGAGAGAGAGAGAGAGAGAGAGAGAATGGGCATACCAGAACCTCTAGCCACTGCAGATGAACTCTAGAAGCATTCACCACATTCAAGGATAAAACTAGGGTCATTAGGCTTAAGAGCCTTAGCCACTGAACCATTGCTCCAGCCAATTTTAACAATTTTTGTTTGTGTGTTTGTGTACACGAGTGTATGTGAACATGATGTATGTGACCATGTGGCGCCCTGTATATGTGCTCACCGGCAGGTGCGCTCACCTGAGGTGGCCTGTGGCCAGATTGAACATTTAATGTCCTGCTCCATTGGATCTTCTGTAAGTTCTTAAACAGAAGTCTCTTCTGTATCTCATAGCTAGCCAATTTTGTTTTCTGTGTGCCCAAAGGATTCTCAGGTCTCTGCTCCCCTGCAGTACTGGGGTGACTGGTGTGCGTGGCCATGTCCAGCACAGCGGTTCTTGTAGGTCCTGAGGATCAAGCTCAAATCATCTCTTAAGCCTCCTTAGGCCCTCTTAGTTTCATAGGAAGTATTTTTTATTTTTTAAAAAATAATTTTTAAATTTTATTTGCAAACAGAGGGAAGAGAGGGAGAGGGAAAGAGAGAAAGAGAAAGAGAGAGTTATACCACCAGGGCCTCTTGCCACTGCAAAGGAAATCCAGATGTATGCACACCTCCAAGCCATCAGGATTTGTAAGCAAGATCCTTTAACCATTAAACCATCAATCCAGCCCATAGGAAGTGTTCTTAACAGCTGGGTAAATTTTCTAGCCCTATTTTAAAATTTTTTTCTTGTTTTGATTATTTTTATATATTTATTGTCCATAATGAGTTACATTATTTAGTGGGCAAACAATGAGTTGTTATCCCCATTTCCCCAATGCCTCCCCTCCCCCATCCCCAATCAGCTGGATATCCTCCTCCTCCGTGGGTCGTCTGGATCAGTCCTTGTGGCAGGGGACCATGGATAGCCTAGTACTCAGCCTGGTTCTCCTGGCCCAAGTGTGTTATTACTGAGGGGTGCCATG
>PVHP010052106.1:0-11331 GCA_004024765.1 Zapus hudsonius
TTAAATATTAAAAAGATGATCCTTCTTAAGAATAAGATAATAAGGAGTGAACCCAATAATCTCAACAAAATGGTTGAGAATATTTTTATGTCTTTGACTATTCACCCTGAGTCTACTCTCTAAAGTAGAATTAACAGGCCCACATTAACTGCATGTTGCATTGTTTTCTCGTTTCTTTGAATATATTATGTCTATGATCCAAAGAGATTATCTTCATACTTCTGTTTGTCTCTGAGGCTTCATAGATAGAAGACATGCTTTGAAAGACTCAACCTCACAGGCACCAACTGTCTGGAAAATCAAATGAGGACATTGATTTGGATCAGGACAGGATCTGACAGTCCCTTATCCACATGAAACAGTCTCTCTCTAAAAGGAGAACAAGAAGACAGGTGACAACACACGCAGTGACCTGTCCTAAGGATCAGAGCTCAATGCTTGTCACAGGTGCACATCTGTAATTTGGAGTCAGAGAGGTATGAATTCTAAGCCAAGATTTACCACTAATTTTAGTTAACTTAGATGCATAACTTTGCTTCTCTTTTAATCATTCACAGAAGAGAAAGAGTGTCAACCTCCTGTGGCATTGCCCTGAGAGCTTATCAAGAGAAGACATTTGGATTTTTTGT
Source organism: Zapus hudsonius (assembly GCA_004024765.1). Lineage (NCBI taxonomy): Eukaryota > Metazoa > Chordata > Mammalia > Rodentia > Dipodidae > Zapus > Zapus hudsonius. Next base: position 630 of record PVHP010052106.1, read on the forward strand.
GGCCATTTATCTAGATGCTTAGCAGTTCAGGGCTGGTAGCCTGAATTTGAGATTCTACCTCTCAATCCCAAACCTGTCCTCATGGGCTACCAGGAAAGCCAGTGATGGTGAATCATACGAGAAGGGTGACGTACAAGGGCTACCTGTTATCTGTAGATTGCTACATGAACATGCAGCTTCCAAATCCAGAAGAATACACAGATGGGGCATTGTCTTGACATCTGGATGAAGCTTTAATAAGGTGTAGCATGCCCTTTCTATCAGCGGTGTTAAAGAAGAAGATGGAGAAATGAGAGAATAGTACTTTTTGTTGGGGATTTTTTACTGTCTATTTCTAAAGATTTGTTGTTTGTCTTTTAAAAGGCACATAATGCAACTGCTACATAACAGGCATTCAAACATGTGCCTAGCTTCCATGTTGATTTTATAAAATATCAAGAAAATTGCTCTCATTTCTGGCATTGTGCTAGTTACCAGCTTTGAATCTTTCCTGTATTTCACACCTAGCATGTGAGAAATAACATTGCATAGAAAAGACATTTACTAAAATATCAAAATTTTGCCTGAGGTTTCTAATAACTAAGCATGAATTCATTTATTAACCCAATACACATTTAAATATCAAAATAAAAAAAGACAAACTTTATTTACAAAAATAGATCTCGATTTTGGTTTTCAATCTGTAAGATAAGAAACCCCCATGGAATTAATCTTCTCTGAAAACATTTAAATACAAATGAATCAAACATATTTACCAAAACTCATTTCCAGCTTCATTATTAAACACAGGTCAGGAAGAGATTTATGCAATTTACATTATTGCATTGTCATTTATCGAAGATAATCAACATAATATTAAAATCAATCAGTATTATTAACTTATGTAAAATGTGATACCCCATAAAGGCTCATGTTAGAAGTCTGAATTCATTCTCACTAAGGATGTACATTTGAATTAAAAATTAAATCATTGCAACTAAATTGCATTGAATCCATATGCTCATTAATTCTTTAAAATAGTAATATTTGTGGGACACAAGTTGGACATGAAAACCTTACATCCTAGAAGCAGGAAACATCTGAGAATTTGGATAATCTCTAGTAAAAAATGGAAATCTTTTTTAAATAAATTATTTTATTTTATTTAAACTTTGTGGCTCTATAAGAGTAAGAAATACTGGGGCTGGAGAGATGGCTTATTTGGTAAAGAGCTCGGCACACAAGCATGGGGCCTGAATTTGGATGCTGAGCACCCGTGTGAAAATCCACACACTGCCTTGGTGTCTTTTATCCCAGTGCTGAGGAAGCAGAGCCATGAGAAATCCTCCAGAACTCCAGGTTCAGTGAGAGACCCTGTCTCAAAAAGAGATAGGGGGTGACAGAGGAAGATACCCAGTGTGGACTTCTGGCCTCCACACATGAACACACACACACACACACACACACACACACACACACACACACACACAAACAAAGAAAAAAATCACTTAAGTGCTAAAAAAATTAAATTCCAACAAGCTATATTAGTAGTCATGAGTTCATTAGAAACTGCTCATGAATTTAAGACTTTCAGCAAACCAAGTAAATTACTCAGAAATGGAAATAGTTTTTCTAATCTTATAAAGGCTGCCAACTAGCTTAATTTGATCACCTTTTGGAAGGACTTTTGGAAGGAATGAACACTAGTTGGATGCTAAAGGTATTGAGGGAGTTCTCAACCTACCAGCAATTTCAAATTAGTTTAATTGAGTCAACTAATTAATGTCCCATGTGTGCATTTGATTTCTATTTAGAGAAAAAAGAGTTGTGTATATTCATGTTTTATTACCTTCTTAGAACTCATTATTTTATCATGCTAAATAACTTTAAAAACCTAAAAATAAATTAACACACACATTAAACTATTCTATGGACCATGTGTAAATATGACCACATTCCTAAAATGCAGAGAAGTCTCATTATTTCCATGTCTTGCTGTGTCCTGTTGAGTCATCAGCATTAATCATAGATGACACCTCCTAATGCATTAGTGCTGTCCTTCATGGTGGGAGACCAGCTACCAGAGAAATAGCTCCTTCTTTGCTGAAAAGAAATCTGTGGCTCAGAAGAAACCTGGAAATCTGTTTTTTTCATCTTTATTTCTACCTTTGTTTGCACTTCCAAATGACATCCTGTGAAATACTTCTCTTGACTGTTTGTACTGTCACAAGTATTCAATTGATAATAGAAGTTACTCAAAACATAAGCCAAAAAAGCACAAGGCCTTTGAGATTGCTTAAATATTTCAAAGTAGAATAAAATGATGTCTCAAAATCTCATTTTTCTCCAGTGTTCTGTCAAAGCAAGCCTTGGTCATTTTCACCATTTTCAGTCTTCATACTAGGTCTATTAGGGTCCTGCAAACCCCACCTGTGACCTAAGCTTTGGCTTTACACCTCACTTCCTAATAATAATATAGCTATGTGTACACAAAAGAAGATGAAGCAAGAAAAACCCACGTTCAAGGCTAGGGCATTAATTTTTCCCAAAGGATGGAAAAAAAAAAGATCTAATTTGATACTTAAAAGTTTTTGTTTCTTCTCTCTGTCTCTCTCTGCTTGCAAATAAATAAATTTAAAAGGTGAAGCTGGAGAGATTGCTCAGTGGTTAATGTCCTTGTCTACAAAGCCTAATGACCCAGGTTTAATTCCCCAGTACCCACGTAAAGCCAGCACATAGTGGCACACATCTGGAATTTGTTTACAGTGGCTGGAGGTCCTGGTGCACCCATTCTCTCTCTCCATTCATTCTCTCTCTCTCTCTCTCTCTCTCTCTCTCTCTCTCTCTCTCTCTCTCTCTTTCTCTCTCTCCTCTCTGTCAATAAAGATATATTTTTAAAAAACTTTTGTTCACTACTTTAATGTCAAATTGGATATCATTTAGATCTATTATGAGAACAATTAAAGATGATTACCAAAGGGCAGTAAAATCATTATGAGACATTGTTCTTATTTCCTAGGTTGTCATAAGGATTTTCCTTTAATTCCATAAACTTTGTCATAGTATCACCTGGACCCTTTTCTGAAAAGCAGAAAGATGCTTTTTTACCTTCCTCCTAGCCCATTCTACTTCTTGACAATACCTACCAAAGGGCTATGATGTAATAATTCTTCTGTACTCCTTCAGTTCCTGAACCTACACTGGAAGTTTAAACATTGTTCATGAACATTCTAAATCAACATACCTTAAGCTGTACCCGATGGAATACTAGTGCTTTGTGAAATGTTTACAGGCCTCCCAAAGAAAAAGTGTGTTCTGATCAAACAGAAGCGTGAAACAAGGAGCTCAGGTTCAATAGGTCTTTTCATAATTAGCTTTATTGTTTGATTTCTAAAACACAGAAAATATTTTCACAAGGACAGAACTAGCTCACTGTCATCAGAGAATACATCAATTGTCCATCTGTAATCCATGAAGGTTTTACTGAATGTATAACAGACCTGCTCAATCTTTCTAAAACTAATGTCTTGATATTCTCCCTCTGAAAGCCATCCATGTCCAGAGCTTCCTCATCTAGCTAGACCCACCATTTCCAGCTTCTCAAATGAATGGTTTTAAAGTCCTCTTCCTCTTTGCATCTCTTTGTCACTCTGTCCCTATTCCAAGGAAAACACAACACACACACACACACACACACACACACACACACTTCAGCCTATTGTGTTGGCTCTACCTACACAGTATGTTTAGACCTTCATCACTTCTTTCTTTAATTTGTATTTTTATTAATTATGAACTTCACTGTATGAACAAATCTCAATGGTCATATTCCCCTGGGGTTATCTTCATCTCTCCTCCCCTAATCCCGTTCCACCGAGGGTCCCTTGCAGTGGGGTTACTGGTATTCATCACTTTTTACTACCTCAACTGCTGTCAGAATAGTCCCAAAATTTTCATCTCTGGTATATATTAAATCAGATCCTTGATTACTGTCCCAAATTCCACACTTGGCCTCTACAATCTAATATATGCAGTCTAATCTATGCAATCTAATCTTTATAGGACATTTGTGACCTTTTAAAGTATAATTCCAGTTATATTACCCTGTGAAGAAAAATCCCCCAATAGTTCCTATAGCCATCAGGGTAAAAATCCCATATCCCTACCATGCCTCTGAATATTCCTTTGCCCCCATCAGTGTTTCAACCTCAGTGCACTGGGCATCCTGCTCCTCTTCAAAAACACTAAGTTGCTCCTGCTTCCAAAAAACTGCCTCTGCCTGGAGCCCTCTAACCCCAGGTTTCTACATCTCTTATGTCCTTTTAGGATACTGTCCAAATATGACCTGATTCCATGATGAAGAGAAGGTTTTAGCACTATTTTTACAAGTTATCTTTTGTTATTTTTTTTGTTCCTTCCTTGGAATATCAGTCCTGTACTACCATGATTTAATCTGCTTTTGAGTCTCACAATTACCCGGAGAAACTAAAGTGATGCTTGGCAAGTGGGTTTTCAGCAAAAGCTTGCTGAATTTACCAATATTCATGCAATATTTAATATGTTTTGTAGGAAGTACTTAAAACTGTTTATATTAATACTGTTAGGGCAAATTCCCAATGTACATTACAAGCTATAGTAGTCAAGTGATCACCTCCCTCCATGAGATCAGAACAACAGGGGGATTTTATCATGTTCTTGAATATATTGCCAGTGTCTGAAACTGCCTCTCGCATTTGTTAAGTGTTAAGTGAATAGCTAAGATTCAGTCTAATTCCTACCCTAGGATCATAAATGAAAAACATAGACAACACAATATTTCTTATGTAATAAGCTTTAAATAATCTACTTAGAGACATTAAACCTTTATGGGAAAATACAATTCAGATTTAGGAAGATAAAAATGCTCTAAACTACTTGCAGGATCTTAGATAACAGTAGCAAAGATAGGAATTAATGGTCAGAAGATCTAGCAGGCTCATCTTGCTACTAAAGAAAACAAGAGGAAAATGTACATACAAAAATGCCAACCACGACCAGGAAGCCAGGAGTAAAAATTAAAAACACTGAAACACAGGATAATGGCTGCTCACCAAAATAGCTAAGAAAGGAGAAAGAAGAAAGAGTGCCTAGCACCATGTAAAGAGCTAAAAGAAACGTTTTCCCAAAAGTCAATGCAACACCAATAAATGACTGCTGTCTCCAGAAAGACGGTTTGTCCCGAAGACTTCAACTCAAGACAAACTAAGAATCTGCATGTATCACATTGGATCTGACTCTCTAGTGCCCAGAGCCAAAATTTCACTGATTGTTCCAGAAATGCCCTTTACATCACTTCCCAGCAAGACTTTCTATCCCCCAGGCATTACCATGATTTAGAAAGAATTTTGTAATCATTTGTTTCATTTATTAAGTGTGTTTGCAAAGGAACTGTCATGCCTAAGACAAAAGTTTTAAAAATGATCAAGAAGTCTCCTGTCCCCTCTGTTGGGAACATATTATTTTCAAGTTTCATTTTATGAAATATGTTGAATATTGACATCTTAGTTTGTAATTATTTAATGCTCCACTTCACAAATATAATTGCCAAGTACAGTATGTGTCCTTCGAATTCCTCTACCATATGCAAAATAATTTTACATGGATTTTTACTTCTCTGAAAGATTATAAAGAATCCAACCTTCATTGTAACGGAAGATTAAATATATCTGGTTTCCTGTATCATAATATGGTTTCTTCCACTGCACAAATACTGGTAAGAAAATAGCTTACTCATTTTCACAGAAACTCTTTTCTCAACCCACTTGACAGACATAATTAATGAAACAGGAATATTTCACAGCTATACTTTTAATAAATAAATCTTATATAGACTGTCACATATGTACACACTTGTTTTTGTGTATATATACATATATAACTTTGGATTTGAAGCTTACAATGTTTGTATTATATCATAGATTTTTTTGAATAATACATATTTTAGCATTAAGCTGCTTGGTAAATAGTAAACACACTTTATGATTTGCTCCATGATGTTACTTACCTAGGGAGTTTTAACTGTGTTCTCCTTCATGGCTAATTAAACATCTCTCACTGCATACCTTTTCTCCCATTTGGACATCATCCTGAAGTTATTTCACTGAGAACTTCTAGCTATAAATTCTTTCCAAGTTCTCCCAGTTACTCATCCCAAGTACCAGCTAGATTTATTATAAGGTTAATAAATGACCCCTAAATGGGCTATGTCTCACACTTGCTTCCAAACATTTTGCCAACTTTATGTTGGAGAACAACTTCTCAAAACTCTATGAGTTGTGGCTCATAAAATATTATGAGTCAAAGCTCAGAACACAAATGAAAAACATTCAAATTGAATCTCTATCCACATTTCACACAAGTGGCCTGTTTCTACTCTGCATGGGGCTGGAAAGCACAGCACTCAGTGTTGGCACTTCCTAACCTCCAGATGTGGCAGATGCAGCTCATCAATTGCTAAACTATGCCTTTACCATCCTTCAGACTGAACCTCTGCAAACAGTCACTATAAATGAATGGGTTTGATTTCCATAAAAGTGGAAGTCTACTTGTTATCCTTGAGAGCTCAGTACTCAGGTCTTTTGTATGTTTGATTTTTAAAAGTGAAATAAATGCTCAATGATAAGCTTCTTGTGTGTTAACAATTCTGTTTACTGAACTGAACACCTCAAAGTTCTTTGACCTTGAGTGCTGGTTGACCTTCACATTCTTGGTCACTGCATAGATGTGGGACTCAGGGTGGGGTTCTCTATTGTGCTCTGGAAATTCTTTCTTAGACCATTTGATTTGCAGGAGTGAAAGGGAGCAACCCCACAAATCAAGTGTTGATAACCTTATAACCATAAGAAATGGATAAAGTCAATCCCAGCTTTCTAAGAGCCTAATGATCTTATATTATTCTTTTTAAATATTTTATTTATTCATTTTCAAGCAGAGAGAGAGAGAGAGAGAGAGAGAGAGAGAGAGAGAGAGAGAGAGAGAGAGAGAGAGAACACTAGGACCACCTCCTTGTGTACTACGACACTCCTCAAAGCTTCATTGACCAGAAAAATTCTAGGGCTGGGATTCAAGTAGGAAGGAGAAATAAATAAATATTTTACAATTATTTCCCAAACTCTTGATTCTTTTTAATAATTTCTACCATCTAGTGAAATGATGTTTAAAATGGTTTTATTTATTTACATGAGGAGAGAGATGAGAGAGCGAGAGATAGAGAGAGAGAGAGAATATGGGCACCACAGGGCCTCTTGCTGCTGCAAAACAGCTCCAAATGCACACACCACCTTGTGCACTTGGCTTTGTATGTGTACCGGAGAATCAACCCAAGCCAACAAGCTTTTTTTTTTTAAATATATATTTATTGTCCATAATGAGTTACATTATTTAGTGGGCAAACCATGCGTTGTTATCCCGAATTCCCCAATTCCCCCCCTCCCCATCCCTGATCAGTTGTATATCCTCCACCGTGGGCTGTCTGTATTAGTCCTTGTGGCAAGGGATCCTGTATATCTTAGTACTGCCAACAAGCTTTGAAAGCAAGCACCTTGAAGCACAGAGCCATCTCCCAGCCCCAAGCAAATGACTTCACCAGCACTTAACTTGTTTACATTTTACCAGAATAACCCTTGTTCATCTGGAAGGGAAGATCCCAATGCTAGCCTGTCTTACTCTGCTCATATGACTGAGAGAACGTCAAAGGTCACAAGTCATAAGCATGGGCTTGTCAATTCCAGCCCTAAAATAATATTGCAGCAGGTTTCCTCCCCCACACCTTTCCACCACATAAATAAAGCTCAAAATCAGTACAAGGAATTATAGTTGAAGGAACCACAAGGCTCACATACTGCTCAAGAAGGATTCTTTGGTTGTCTGATGACAGCAAGCAGGGAATGCAAAAATGAAGATAGTTTAGGACATCGCAACTCTTAATAATTGCAACAAACACAACCTACCTCCTAGCTCGAGAAGCACAAAAGCTGTTAAGTTTTGTTTGAGACAACATCTGTGTAGCCTAAGCTGATGTCTAACTCCTGATCTTCTATCTTCTCAATGCTGAGATTACAGTCAGTACCATCATGCCCATTATCACCTCCCTTTCAAGAGCAAGCTACTTCAATTCCTCTTCTTTTTTCTTTATTGTTTTATTATTTATTTTTAATATCATCATTATGAATAAGTATATACCTTTTTATGAGCAAATCCTGTGAAGGTGTCCTCATTTCCCTCCTCTCTGTCCCTTACCCACTGGGGTCCTTCCTTGGTACACATATTGGATCTGTCCACAGGTTAGGGGGTATGAACTGCACCAGAGGTAGACAGGTTTTCTTTCTCATTATTTTCCTTCCCCCTTTGTGTATTGTTGCTGAGGGGGGCAATATCTTTTGATATTCTCTCCCACTATGACTCAGGGAACTGAGCGGAAGAGGGGGCAGAAAGATTCCTTTTCTTCTTTCAACAAAAATTGCAAGTCATGCTAACAAATAAAAGACATGCACACAACACTTGCTGAAATATCAACAAGCATCAAAAGCCAAGTCTAACATGACAAATACTTTGAAATGATAAAATCTGGCAATGTCAATTACCTTAATTAATATGCTAAGAGACCTAGTGGAAGAGGTGGCTAAAATGCAGGAAGAGATGAGCCCTGTGAGCAGATAGATGGATAGTGTGTGAAAAGAAGCAAAAATAAATACTAGAGGCATTTCTACAGAGGTGAAAACAGCAAGGAAGAATCCCTCCGGAGGGCTCACTAGGAAATTTGACACAGCCAAGGAAAAGATCTCTGAGTTTGAAAATAAGTCAATGGTAGCTTTGCAAAATGAAATCAAAGAGAAAAATAAAGGAAAAAAAAAAGCAAGTAAAAGGTAACAGAATATCCAAGAATTGTGGATAATTGTAAAAGGTGCGACATAAAGGATTGTGCAATACAAAAAGGAAAAAAGAAAGGGATGGGAGAAGGGGAGGAGGGAGAAGACAAACATATTACAGAATAGCTGAGTGTTTCCAAAAGCAATTGCAGAAAATGACACACAGGATTAATACCATCACAGCTATCTCTGTGCATATCCTCTTTCCCGACTTTTCTCCTTCCCTCACTCCCTCCCTCCCTTCCTTCCTTCTTTCCTTCCTTCTTTTTTATTTCTTCCTTCTTTATCATAATATTTATTTTTTTGAAACATGAGTTTGTAAAGTCACCTAGCATGCCTTGAATTTGTGATCCTCCTGAATCCATAGCCCTGTGCCTGTCTAATATCTGCTCTTTAGATTTATCCACAAGATAGTTTGTGTTGGATACAACACATGCTGCTCATGTTTACTCTAATTTCCTGCATTTTGTTATAAATTGGTTTTGGCCTCAAGAGATTAAGAAATAACAAGCTACTGATCATAAACTCATAAATCACAGTTGTGCAATTTTTTTGTTTTGTATCCTAAGTAATATAATTGTGTAATGAGAAGTAATTTGAGGTATATAGGGATGGCAGGAAATAAAATTAGTAGCATGTGAAATTAAAAATGAGCTAATAAACACATCTCACTAAATTTTCAATTATATATCATTATTCCTTATCAAAAAATTAAGCCTCCTGAGTCAAATTCCTAGTTGTGCAAAATATGGCTGTATGTACAGTATACCCTCAAGGTAATGAGAATAACCGTATGATGGTCTCATGACTTTACACAGCTAGACATGACACATTAATATATGGATAATCAAACAGCAAGGCCCTTATAAACATCTGTCTTTCTTCCTTATGTTCTTTGCGCTGGTGTTGCAATCACAAGATAAAAACAATTACAGCAATTTGAATTGAACATCTGCTAGTTGAAGTGGTAATCACAATGTCTGCTATCAACTTTCATGTGTAAAGTAGTTATAAAAATATCTGAAGGGCAGCAATTTCCTGAGCTTGCATAAAGCCTCACTTAGTTTTTAGGATTGGGCGTCACCCTTGGGAAGTGATGTGTTTGGAAGTGTGTTACTCAAGACAAGATGGTATATGTGGAATTTCTCTAAGTTGTTGTCCCCATACAGATAAAGGGGTTATGTTTCACAGGAATAAAGAGTTCTCTGTTACTACAAATTCAGAAACAAGAAATTGGTCTGTTTCTAAGAAAGAAAATAGTTGTTTTCTGTCTTACGGGAATAGGGTGTGGAAGTGCGTAGAATATTTTGCATAAGGAAATAACTTCTATGTTTAGAACATAAAACCAGGCCAACTTCTGGTACTTAATTGAATTCAGTGTAACAAGTGCTTGCATGAATCACATTATTTAAAGAACCTGAGTGACATAAACATGACTTAAACGGATTCCAAGACTTAATCTGTTTCCAAATGGTATAGATCTAATGAGAGAGCATTGGGTAAATCAGCCTATAATCACAAAACAAGACTGAGTTCTAGCTAAAAGTAATTTCCCATAGCAGAATAGAGACCAACACTCTTTCGTCAAAAAAAAAAAAAAAAAAAAAAAAAAAAACCATGCATGAAACATAGTCTGCGGCCATGAATAGGCTGGATACAGTTCCTACTGGGAGAGAACAGCAAACCAAGAAAGGAGCAATTATGCAATGAAGGAGCCTGGGCCTGGGGGAGTCAATCAACAGCCATTAAATTCGGCCAAATATTCCACTCAGTGAGGGGGAAACTTTGATTGGAAATGGGGATTTAGGGCAAGATGC